>PVKS010002703.1:0-114284 GCA_004027875.1 Aplodontia rufa | reverse complement strand
CTTATCCCTCCCTTCCCCTTCCCATTATAACTCTAAAAAAAGTATTAGATTGTAAAGCATTACATCTTATCTGGATTTAACTCATGTTACTAGACCAACTTTCTCATTGTCCAGGGTCTAGTCCCCACCTCCACAGATGAGTGGAGACAGTCGACCCTTAGATCTCTGGGTTAAGCTGATTTTACTCATCATGATCTCTTCCACAACCATCCATTTACCCTCGAAGGCTGCAATATCATTGTTTCTAATTGCTGTGTAATATTCCATGGTATAAATGTACCACAGTTTTTGGATCCATTCTTCCAGTGAGGGACACTGGGGTTGTTTCCATAGCCTAGCAATAGTAAATTGTGCTGTTATGAACATCGATATTGCTGTGTCACTGTAATGTGCAAATTCTAAGTCCCCTGCTACACCTCAGCAGAGGGATAATATCCAGAATGTACAAAGAATTCAAAAATTTGAACACCCATACCACAAATAATACTATCAATAAATGGGCTAGGGAGCTAAATAGAAATTTCTCAACAAAGGAAGTCCAAAAAGCCCATAAACATATTCTGTAGTTGTTCAAAAGCTTTTTAGTTGAAGGGCATCCCACTCATTTATGCTTGGCTTTAATTCTTGCTCTATGGGAGTCTTGTTAAGGAAGGCGGTGCTGACACCTACATCATGGAGTATTTTTTGGTCAAACAGCTGTAGAGTTACTGGTTTTATTTCCAGATTCTTGAACCATTTGATTTGATTCTTGTGCAGGGTGAGAGCTAGGATCTAATTTCAGTTGTTGGCATATGTCTGTCCAGTTTGTCCAGCACCATTTGAATAGGCTTTCATTCTTCCACACTACGTTTTTGCCCCTTTGTCAAATATCAGAAGGTTAAATATTTGAGAGTTTCTCACTGTATCTTCTAATCTGTTTCATTGGTCTTCATTTCTGTTTTGATACCAATACCAAGCTGTTTTGTTGCTATAGCCCTATAGTATAACTTCAGGTCAGGAATTGTGGACCACCTGCTTCCTTTTTCTTGCTTAGTAATGTTTTGGCTATTCTGGGCCTTCCGTTATTCCCATGAATTTGAGAATTGTTTTTTTTTCTAGATCTGTGAAGAATGTCATTGGTATCTTGATGGGGATTGCATTGGATCTGTATAGGGCATTCAGTAGAATGGCCATTTTGATTATATTGATTCTGCCTAACCAAGAACATGGAGTGTTTTTCCATCTACTCAGGTTTTCTGCAATTTTTTCTTTTTAAAATGATCAGTAGTTTTCATTGGAGAGGTCCTTTATATCTTTTGTTATATTGATACCCACATATTTTATTCTTTTGAGGAAATTGTGAATGGAACAGAATTCCTGATTTCTTCTTCAGTAGACTTGTTGCTGGACTATAGGAAAGCTAATGATTTATGAGTGTTGCTCTTTCAACCAGCCACTTTGCTGAAATCGTTTATAAGCTCTGCAAATCTTGTGGTTGCGCTTATTGGGTCTTCTAGGTATAGGACTGTGTCATCAGCAAATAGAGACATCTTGTTTTCCTCTTTTCCTATTCAAATTCCTTTGATTTCCTTTTCTTGTCTGATAGCTCTGCTAGGGTTTCAAGGACTATATTGAGTAAGAGTGGTGAAAGTGGACATTCTTCTCTTGTTCCTGAATTCAGTGGGAATGCTTTCAGTCTTTCTACATTAAGCATAATGTTGACTATGGGTCTGTCATAAATGGCTCATACAAAATTAAAGTTCTTTCCTTTGATCCCTATCTTCTCCAAAGTTTTGAGCATAAATGGGTGTTTAATTTTAAAACACCCTTTATTCTTTCTTTACCACCAGACAAATTCAAACTTCAGGAAATCAATCTGCTTCTTTCTTCATAATATATGCATAATTTAGACGTTTCTCATCTCCTCCATTACTACTTCCCTGTTCTGAGAATTCCTTGAATTATATATTAATCTTCTAAATCTCTCCTTATTTGTTCTCTAGCTTCATATAAGTCTCTTCATAGTATAATAGTGATAATGATTCCTCACTGTGGGCCATTTAGGAGAAAGGAATCACACCACTTCTGTTTCAGAGAATTCAATAAGAATGATTTCTAACTGGAAGGAAATCATTAACTGAGTAACTGAATAAGCCAAAGGTATAAGAGAGGTAGAAATAGCAGAAGCAGCTACCATAGCTGGGGAATACAGAGAATAGTTTGCAAATGTTAATACAGGAGGCTGGAACAGTGGCTGAGTGGTGGTTCAGTGGTTACGGCACTTGCTTGGAAGTGGGAGGACACAGGTTTGAACCCCAGCACCATGTACACAACCAAGTGTCCAAGCAATGAAAGCCACATGAAAAACTAAATAAAATTGATCTATCTTTCTATCTTTCTCTCACTGTCCCTCTCTCTATTAAAATAGTAGTTTGGGTCTCTAAGGAGAGACACAGACTGGCAGGTGCTGGTGTTTCTGAGAAGGTGGATGAAGTTTGTTCTGGAGTGCGAAAAACACTATAAACTTCACTATGGAAAGGACCTCTCCCACTAGGTCCCAGAAACACTGCTGGAAACAGGAAGCAGTCAGGAGCCCACAAGGACCAAATAAGAAGGAAGCAGTCTCTTCTCCTCCTTTTTTGCTGCATACTACATCTCTGGTTGGCAGAACTGAAGTAGGAGTAATTTGCATAACCGAAGTGTGGTTGACAGAATCCCATCCCTGGGATCACAAAGTCAAGGGTAAGAAGAATGAGTTTGGAGTTGGGAGACAATAGTTTGATAGCTGGCTCATCCTGCGTTCTCTTAAATCCCTGGAGGGCTCACCATCTTCCTACAATTAAAACCCAAGTCCTTACAGAGAACTCACACCCTTTTGTGACCTGGTCCCCAGATGTCTGACCTTCTTGACTCCTCTTTTTCTCATACTTTCTGCTCCACCTCCTCTGGTCTGCCCTTTTTGCTCCTCCTCAGATACACTTGTCATGTTACCATCTTGAGACCTTTGTTCACGTGGTTTCTTCTTCCACCTCTGGGCTGTTTTTCTCCAAGTTACCAATATGGAGAACTCCACCACCTTCAATCTTCTAAAATCATAAACTTAAAAGTCATCATTTTTGAGAAGACTTATCCTGACAGCCCTATGTAATACAGCAAGCTGTCTATCATCCCATCCTGTACTTTCAGTTGTATGACTCAAATGCGTGTTTTCTTTCTTCAGCAGCACTCATTACTTCCTATTGTAGTGCACAATTTATTTATGTATGATATTGATTAGAATGTCCTCCTTTGCTGCTATAGTGGAAGTTCCATAAAATTAAGGAGCTTTGCTTTCTCAATCGTATGGCTCAAGCATCTAGAGCAATATCTAGCACAGAGTAGGTATGCATTTACAGAGGTGACAAGATTTTATTTTAGTTATCTCTTCAGAGTTATTTGTAGGAAGGGAGAGAATGATCATAAACTTAAATGTTCTTTAAAAATAATCCATGTGGGATATCTAGATTCATTTGGATATGTTGCAGCTGCTTTACTTTGTAAATATAATGAACTGTATTTTTCCTCCTTTGATATACAGATGAATTTAGTTTTCATGAGTTAAGCCTTGCAGAAGATAGTTCTGAAATATAGCAGTTTAATAAGGGGAGGTAACCTAGAATAAAATTTTGTCTCAAAATAACCATGAAGTGGTTGATCTATAGGCAAATAAAGAGTCAAGTCAGACTGGAATGGTGGCTCAGTGGTTATGGTGCTTGTCTGGGACATGTGAGGTTGCTAGTTCAAACCCTAGCACTGCATACACAAAGAAGTGTCAGAGCAATGTGGATGAAAAACTATATAAAATTGCTTCTTTTTCTCTCTCACTGTCCTTCTTTCAAAAAAAAAAAAAAAGACTCAGGTGCACCACAAAACATATGAACATAAAACAATACGTGCACCAATAAAATAATAAAACCCAAATCAATATTTTCACTTACATATTCCTACTTATTTTCCTTAAGTCAAATGGGACCAAATTTTAAAGAGCTTTCTTATTCTGCCTTAAGAATACATAGACTTTTAAATGAAATGGCAGTTACACGTTTGTTTGCTGTATAACATTTCATTAACTGGAATGAACCTATATGTTTTATGCATTTTTTTCTAAATGCAGATTGTACTTCACAATAGAGGAATGAAAAAAAGAATTCTCAAAATTATATACAGTGCAACTTTCATGATTGTGCTTTGAGTTGACCTGATGAATTACTTCAAAATTGCAAATCCCCTGCTGCTTCCACCTTTGTGAGTTCTTGGTGTGAATGTTTTGCTCTGCTGCAGAGAGGGTGGCTGGGGAATGCTGGGAAGCCCCAGGCAGGAGGAGCCCCAGCTTTGGTGGGCAGGCAGGGAAGAGACAAAGGCTCCGCAGTGTTCCCTCCCAGACAGGACAAGATCAAACTCCCTGTGAGTGATTAGCCTCTGGGGTACCCAACAATAACAGACTCATGCAGGCTCTCAAAACAAAGTAACAGCCTTCTCAAAGCCAATAACTTCTGGCCTGTGTGAGCCCTGGGAATGGGCTCTCCTCTCTCAGAGAGGCCTCACAAAGCCTGATCCCCCCAAAAAAAACCTCTTCCTGGAGCTTACAGAATAAGGCAACTGGGATGCTCCTGGACACCCTGGATGTGTCCTGGGAAGTAGGGAGGCAAAAGGAGAAAGGGCTGTGGAGAGAGGAGAGCTGATAACTTGCTGACTGAGCAGTGACAAAGCACTCACAGGAAGGGAGAGGCCCCTTCCACCCGAAGGCAAAATAAACTGACAACTGTGGGGTTGATGGGACTGAAAGAAGTCAAAATAGGCATACCAGGAGCTGTCTCAGCAGGCCTAGACCAAGAAAAACCCAGCCTGTCTTAAACCCATGTGGGATAAGACAGTACAGTTTAACAGGAGAAATGAAGGAGAACCATAAAAATGCCACACATGATCCCATCTGGGTCACCTAGTATAGCATATCCTGTAAATATTGCACAAGGATGTCGGCCTTAAAAAGAAGAAAATTGCACAGAACATTCTCTTCCCCAGTAGGGTCGGTCTCGAAAGCATCTAGCTTAATGAAATTACTAGCTTCCTCTCTATTTCTGTAGACTCTGGAGGCCCCACCTTTCCTCTCCGTGGGTCTGAGGTAAGTTAAAAGGAAGACGCGTGGAAGTCCTGAGAGGCAAAATCATAAAGAAAAGCTAGCTGGTTCTGTGTTTCCATCCTCCACAGCCTCTTTCCTTCATTACCTGGTCCTCCCTCATGTAAATAAAAACACACTCTCTCTCTCTCTCTCCCCCCTCATTTTGGCTTTATTACTTGACTCCAAGGAAAAGTTACTTCCCTGCAAGCAAGCATGGAGGGAAAGTTCTATCCTAGAATATTTTTGAATCTTTGAGTGTTAGGTGCAAATCTGCTCTTTCAACATTTTAAGATGGAAAGTCATGTCTGGGAAGAAAATCTGCCAATATTATAGACCAGTAACTCCTTTCTTTGTAGCAGGTTCCAGCCACTAGTTTCTAATGGTAAATACATAGTGTTAACTTGCCAGCTTTCAACCAAGAATTGTTGCCCAAGAGAAATGCTTAGCATCTGTGATTTTGGATACAATTCAGGTGGGGTGCTTTGGACCCCACCTGAAGAGACGATCTCCTAATAACCTACTAGTGTAACTATTAGGCTCTAAGCGTACAATATGAACTTTTTAGATACTTCTGCTTATGAAATATTTCCTATCCTGAATGCTCTTTTCTCAATTCTTGACATTTAAATTATACCACTTTGTTCAAATGTGAGCCCAAGACTTAGGCAGCTTGATCATTTCAGCTACCCAGTTAACACAGGGATCCAAAAGAACTTCGTCACCCGGGATGCTCTTCTATGATTACTACATCACCCAAATCTCCCATTGAAGAAAGGGTAGTTTTCTCCAAATGGTCCTTCTTTACAGCGCAATAAACCAGCCCAGAGAGAAAATCTGCCCCAAGGCCAGTTAATTCATTGACTGGCAAAAGTTAACCATCTCTCACTCTCCCTTAAATTTGAAGTAAGAGACAAAGAATCAGCCAAATGTATCTCTAACTTTTAACATTTCTCACCCTTCCACAAGAAGGTTCTGTAGAGCTATTCTTTCCTGAATTTGCATAATGAAATAATGGTTACATTTAACTTTCCAAATATAAAATTATATTAAAATATGAAAGATGGATATTCAAGTTGCTCACTCCCCTCCTCTCCATAAATAAAGATTGAGACTTACACATACTCCATCTGGAGTAGACATGCTAGCTTGGTAGAGAATCAGGTGTGCAGTTGGCAAATGGAAGTACTGAACTTACAAGATGAAATTAACATGGGGTTCTCATGAGGGACTGTGTGGAGGTAATGGAAGTCAGCCTAGTGAAAGACAGAAAGAAAATTTCAAGACAACAAGAGCTGATTGGAAACTGACTAGATATTTTGTGACTATTTTAGTCAGCTTTTTTGCTCTTGTGACTGAAAGACCTCACAAGAACACCTTTAGAGGAGGAAAGGTTTATTTGGGGGCTCACAA
Organism: Aplodontia rufa; assembly: GCA_004027875.1. NCBI lineage: Eukaryota > Metazoa > Chordata > Mammalia > Rodentia > Aplodontiidae > Aplodontia > Aplodontia rufa. Next base: position 107,737 of record PVKS010002703.1, on the reverse strand, counting down.
CTAGAGACATCTCAGTCCATAGACAGCAGGCTCCTTTCCTCGGGGCTTGAGGTGAGATAGAACATCATGGTGGAAGAGTGTGGTGGAGAAAAGTGGCTCAGGGCATTATAATCAGGAAGGAGAGAGAGAGAGAGAGACTCCACTCATCATATACAAAGTATGTACCTCAAAGACACACCCCCAGTGATCCACCTCCCCCAGCTACACTGGCTTCAGTTACCCCTTAGTTAATCCCTGTCAGGGGATTAATTCACTAATTGGGTAAAGGTTCTTATAAACCCAATCATTTCACATCCAAGCCCTCCTGCATTGTCTCCTGAGTTTTAGGTAGACACTTCACATCGGTACCATGAGAGGGACCTTTGGGATGCCCAGAATTAATTCTGTATTTTTACATTCACCTACTTATAGTTAACAGAATAAACTATACTTCTGTTCATGCGTTTGGAAGCCTGTCTTACTGTAGAATCCCTTTTTCACCTGGTACCAAGGTGAAAGGAATGTGTTTCTTGAAGCTAAACCAGGCTTAATTTAAAGCACCAATAATAAGTGATCTGGCCTACAAATTATTATAGCAATAGAATTAAAAACAACTGTCCTTTCAATAGAACAATTTCGGACTTTTGCTGATTTTAACTATGCACACATTTTTTTCTAAAATATTAGATTTTAAAATAATAGAAATGTTTAATGGATCACAGTTTTTATAGCGCTTATTTTTTCTCCTACAAACGTTTAGCACAAGTAAGGCAGATAATGTGGTAATGGATGTTTATGAACTTGAACTGAGCAGTTTTTATAGGTATGATTATAGCATTCCTGTACAGAGAAAATAGATTATGGCCTACCTTTTTAAAACGAGATAAAAGGCAAGTAATTTTACTTTATTTACTGCATGAATATTAAAACTGTACAGCAAATAATAAAAAGTAATTATTCAGTATAATTTTGAAAAACACTCTTGAAAGAAAACTAGAAATGTGTTTAGGGCTTTTTCAGAAAATCAAATATACAGTCAGTGAAAGTCAAAAATTTGAGCTCAGCTATCTCTACAATAAATTTAATAATGTCTCCAAAATTTCACAAAATAATCATTATTTTAGACAAGGGCAAACTTGGTCTAAATATCTTGTCTTGTCTACTTTATAATGTGATCTCTGTAATAGCCACTCATAAACTATTTTCCTAACAGACAGGTATCCGATAGCAAATGCCAAGAGGCCAAGGAGAGACCTATGGACATCAAAGCAATGTCACTGCAGATATTTCACTGAGCTCCTAAGCAGGGCAGAAAAGCCAGCTTTCCAACCACCAACAGCAACAGGGTCTGACTCACCTGCCCCTGCATTTTGTTTTTCATGTCTGTCTCACCTCCCTCACCATTTGTATAATTATTTTCGATCCATTAAGTCTCTCCTAAATATTCTAATATCCACATCATGGTTGTTATTATTTCATTCTCTAATCTAATAAAATATTAAAATTAATCAGCATTTCCCAAATATTTATTTTTGGTAAGTAAAATAATTTTGCTATTGGGGACTGAAGGCTGCTTCATCAAGGCAGTTGAGATAAACCCAGATGCATTATCACATACCTGCATTCAAATATTGGCTCTCACATTTATGTGACATATGATCTGGGGCAAGTTACCAACTTTCTCTAAGTCTCCATCTCTGTGAAATGGGTTTTAAAATGGCATCTGACTTATAGGATTATTGTGAAGATTAATTAAGGTAGAACACTTTTTGGCTTATAGTAGGAATTCATAAATAGATGTTATCATATTACCAAAACTTAGTTGAAAGCCCTGAAAAATTTAAACAAAGAAAAGAAGATACACTTTTAATATTTTTAATTTGGTTTTACTTCTTTTAATCTCTCATTCAAATAATTTTATTTGGGTTTTGGACTAGCTAAGTGAATATCTCCCTGCTATTGAGAAGCAAAATGGTGACAGCTTTTCGCTCTGACAATGACATGATTTTATTGTTACGTGGTAGAAGTAGCCAAACCAGACAAAACAAGATCTGCTATCTAGTTATTAGTAGAAAGAATAGCTTGAAATCAACTATGCTGAAACAAAAATTATTAGCTTTAAAGGTATTGTCTGGCACTTAATTGGCTTTTATCCAAAAATTTGTATGGGGTCAAATCATCCAACTATACCAAGGGCAAGGTTTCCAATTAGTTAATCATAGAGACCTCACAAATATACTGGTTAAAATTTGACATAGACATTGCTAATAGTTGACAGTCATGCGTATTTTGAATATTTTGTGTGTAGAATGTATTTGATAATTTTCTTAGTATGGCACACAACTATGGTTTCAATTGCTATGCTTTCATGAAAATGTTGGACCTTCCTATAAATTTGCCTCTGATACTGAGTGATCATCCACTCTAGCCATTTGGGCTTAGGCTCCTTATTTCCTTTTCTAAGCTGCTATCCATCTGACTATAAAAAAATCATATGGTTCACATCTCAATCATCAACATCAAGGATTCTTGTTAGAGATTATGTGCATTACTTGCATATTTTGCAGATCCATTTGAGAGAAATAATATTACTCTACAGGTTCTAAATGTTATTCTTAGATCTAGCCAGATTACCAGAACTGCAGACTTGAGCTGCTTTTTCATTGTAATACCAGCAGACTACACTGAGGAAGAGAGGTTTTGAATTACCATCTTTGGAAGCAATAACACACACTGGGCGTTGGTCAGGATCTTGCCTATTATATCCATTATAAACACAAAAAGAAAGGAAAAAGAACCCAGCAGTAATGTAATTATGTCCTCCGTGTCCCCTATGAGGTCATCAAATCATTGTAGACAATTTAATCATTCAGGGTCAGTCAAAACTCAGATTTTTGGCTCCAGGTAAGGACTCTAAAGAAAAATCCTTTCTTGTAAATGCTATTTTTTTCTGCCAATCTCAATTTAATTTATCTAAAACATTTCTTAAAGCCCAACTGTCAGTTGAGTATCATCTAATGGGTTTCACTGTTTGGTTTCTTTGACTTATCATAAGTGCTGATAACTTCTTGTATACATTAACTAATAGACCTCTTTCGAAGTATGCTGACATGTAGCTTAGTGTAAATGGTTTTTAACGAGCTCTAAACCACCCCCCTCTGTTCTGAGCTTCTGCAAATGAATACTATTTCCCCTATAATCTGGAGAACTAATGGTATTCTGCATTCCAGTGAATGTGAACCAAATCTGGACCCTAACTGGATAACTTCAAACCAAATTACTATCAGGAGACAAAATATCTCATGGCTGACCTTTTTTTTTTTTTAACTTCATATTTGGCAACTGATAAACATAGCCCTTATGACACCATATTTATTCCAAATAATGTGAAGAGTTTAATGGCTACTGGAGAAATCTTTGGGACGTTTCAGTTCAGAATCTTATGTACTTGGAGCACTGTGTATGTTAAAGATTTGGGAGATTGTGGTAGCATCTATTAAGCCTTGTTTAGTCAGCTTTTTCTCTGTGACCAAAAGTCCTGACAAGATCAACTTGAGGAGGAATAGTTTATTTATGGGCTCATGATTTCCGAGGCTTTGGTCCATACTTGGTTGGCTCTATTTCTTTGGCCCTGAGGTGAGGCAGATCATCAGGGCAGAAGGATGAAGCAGAAGAGAGCAACTGAGGACATTTTACCAGGAAGCAGGGAGAGAACTTCTGACAACAAGGACAGAAGACATATACCAAAGTCAACCCCCCAGGGGCCTACCTCCTCTAGCCTCACTCTATCTTCCTACAGTTAACACCCAGTTAATTCTTTTTAGGGGATTAATGCACTGATCGGGTTAAAGCTTTCAAAGTCTAGCCATTTCTTTGCATTGTCACACAATGAGCTTTTCAGGGGCCACCACCTAATATCTAAACCATAACAAACCCCAATTTGCTCAATGAATACCTCAGTTGTACTGGTTATGTTTCTGCCACATCTCAGGGAAATGTCTCTAAATCCAAGCCAAGTGAGGTGAGAGTCTAGGAATTATTTGGTCAAGATGGAGAATATGTGATTTATCCTATACAAGGCTATTATGCTGGATGAATTACACTAGGTCATATCTTAGGTTGCCTGTGTGTCTGTACACATGTATGTTTTCCTTCATTTCTTTGAAATTTAGATGTTGTAATAATCGGCTTTCATATTTTTTGGAGGTTTGAGTCCATGATTTGTTGTGTTTGTTGCTTTTGGACCTGTGGCAAGGCAGCTCATCATGAAGCGAGTGGATGTCAGAACAAAACTGCTTATCTCATGGCCAGGAAGTGTGTGTGTGAGAGAGAAAGAATAGACCAAGTCCTACAGGGGCACACCTTCAGGGATCCTAAGACTTCCCACTAGCCCTACCTGTTATAGGTTCTAAAACCTCCCAGGACTGCCATTTCATGGAACAAGTATTTAGCACATTGACATTTGGTCCTTTAAGTCCCAAATTATAGCAGATGGGTATATATGAGTTCCTCTTTTAGCTCTGCATGGTAAGATCAAAGCTTCTGATATCCTAGTAATTGTTCCTCGAGGTCCCTCTGTTCTTTCAGGTCCCTCAGTCCCTCAGGCAGCACAGGTATGGAGCACAGAGGCAGGTGGGAGCAAGACCTTCAAAAACAAAGGTCTCTGTCTTCTCTCAGGTCCACAGTGTCCACTTCCTTGCTACTTTTCCTTGATTTCAAAGAAAAAATTTCCCTGTTCATGGCACACCTGCTTCTAGGGGAGAAAAAAGAAGTGGACAAAAATAACCATATACAGTATCTTTAGAGAAAATCACATAAATATTTTATAGACTGTACAGTAAATAATGTATATGTTTAGAAAGGCAATGTAAATATTTTATAGACTGCAGAGTAACTGTTAAGGTCGAAATGAAATCACTGTTTGGAGAAATATAGTTTGCCCTAAATTGTACCACACAATTTTACTATAACTCAGTACCCTACAGTTCATAAATCACTGCGTTCTCTGCATTACCTGGGAGTTCAAGAATCCTAGCTGCAAAGTGTGCTCCTCCCTCTGTTCCCTACTGCTTTGAAAGATCCCCAATCCCACCTCACCATTTAAGTCCCTGCTCTGAACTATGGCAGCGATCAATATATGCTCCTTGAGAAACTGAACCAGGGCATGGACATGTACTCACCCAGATCACCCACTCTTCACAGGGACTGTGGGGAGAAAACTGATCAAGAATCAGCAGAAAATATGCCTAATGAATTCCATATGGAACCTGAATTCTGCATATTTTTTCAGGTGGCTGAGGACACATCATCTTGGTTTTTTAAAACCCACTGCTCCCGTGTCTTGGTTGGCCAGTCCACAGTTCAGTTCTGCGTCAATGCTTGTGATGCTTAAATATAATATTTACCAGATAGTGTGAAAAAGGCACAAGTGTGTTCTGATAAATGGATAATACAAATAAAGTATTCAGAGGAAGGGCAGAATGATGTCAAGCACCTCATTTTGCAGCCAATTGAAACAACTGGAATCAGAAATAATGTGGTAATCAGCATATAATGAAAATGTTTCTATGATTAGTTACCTGGAGATCGGTTCCCTTTCAGTGTTTTAAATGACTACAGTAATGATGTTTTAGAGAGAGCAAAGCTAACATATTTCAGAAACAAAACCAAATTTATATAAAGAAATATATAGCTTTAAAGATTATAGTTGGAACTCTTTGATTAGTCAGTGAACAATAAGAAAAGAAGACAGAAAAATCCCAGGAAATGAGGAAAGAGAAAACATAACTTAGAAATCATGACAGGTTAAAGCTGCTACTAGAGATTAGAATAATCACATTGAAATAATTTATGCATATGGATAATGGGAAGAAGCTAAAAGCAAAGAGAAGAATATGTTCCTGAAGATGGTAATTCAAGTGTAAGGTTATCTGGAAGCTTGCTTAAAATGGAGATTCCTGAGTCCCACTCCCTGGGAGGGGAAACTTATGGGGTCAGAAAATGTGCATTTTTTATAAGCCTTACAGGTGATTTTGATGCAAGTAGGTTGTGAGCCACACTTTAGAAATTCTTGAATATCACAGGAACATATGAGGATGAGGAGGGATGGATGGGATAGAAAGGGTCTGTGAGGACAGAGGGACCAGGCATTCCACCCTGTCCCTTCTGTCAACAATTGTTATATATGGCACTGAAAATTGCCCTCCTTGTATATGAAGAACCCCATATGTTTTTAAAAAGGTTTAATTCAGTTCAATATCAATGAGACAGCAAGGTCAAGGTGAGAGGTTTTGTATTCAAAGTGAAATCTCCTGCAAGACAGGTTATTTAGGATAGACCTTATTTTTTCTTAGAAACCCAATTGGTTTTGACACATGATGCCTTACCACAGGTGATGAATGTTTCATTGACTATTACACTTTTCTTTTGACTATTTGACTATCAGAGGATTTTAGGAACAAAGAAAAGACATTTGTTTTCTTCAGTTTCTTTACAACAAGATAAATTGACAATGTGAGACAATGTGAGACAAGGGTTAGGCAAACACATAAAAGAAATGTACCCACAAGGTTGATCTAATTATCAGTAGCTGTGTAACAACAACCCCAAGTTAGTGGCCTTAAACCACAACAATTTGATTATGTCCCACAATTGTGTGGGCCAGGAGTTTGGATTGGCCTCAGCTGTATGACTCTTTCCTTCCACGTGGTTTGACATTGATGGTATTTGGATAGTGGATGAGCTGATCTAATGTCTTAACTTCCTGGAGGAAAGGGATAGAAGATGGTGTTTAGCAAGGATGGTCAACTGAAATACCTAAACAGCCTCTCCAGAATGGCAAGCTAGAGATTCCAGAAACAGAAATTAGCAGCTGCTTGTTTTCTATTCACTTCATCACATTTTTCTTTTCCTTTTCTTTTGCAATGCTTGGGATCATACCTAGGGCCTTGCTCTAGGCCCTAGTTGGCAAGCCCTGTACTACTGAGACCCAACTCCAGCCCAAAGTTGTTGTTTCTTAAGGCCTGAGACTAAAAAGTGGTGCAGGGCCACTTTTATCTTTTTAATTAATTTTATTTATTCATTTTGTCAAAATGGTCACAAAGCCCAAACAGATTCGTGTGAAGATCTAAATCACACTTCTCACAGAGGGGAAGTATCGATGACTCTGGTACCTTAAATCAACCACAGAAAGTGTTATAGAAATACATGCAAATATTTATTGTTTGATTGCACCTCCAGCACCTCCAGGGTGGCGAAATGTATAACCATTGCTTCCTCTCTCCTAATAGGAGGAAGCGTGAAGTCTACCCTAGAAGTTCTCCCCACCTCCCCTGTAATCACTCGGCCTAGACGACATCAAATCTTTCTTGAACTATGGCAAAAGTCCCTGTAGATTCTTTCCTTGCTTCCAGTTTTGCTCTGCTGCAGAATATCAGCCATATCATGGCAGACTTTCCTCAAAACCTAAAGGAGAAATGGGACTCCTTCGCTGAAAATCATGCAACTAATTTGCATCTGCTACAGTGAGGTCCAAATCTTTTACCACAGCCTCAAAGGCCCTATTTGATTTGACTCTTTGTCCTTACTTTTTTCTCATTTTAAAATGCAATGAACAGATTTTAAATATATGGTTTGATGATTCTGGAAATGCCTCTGTATCCACCCTAAATAAGATTGAGAACGTTTCCCTTCACTACTGAAGGGTAGTCTTGGGTACTTCTGCATCATTTGTCCTCTATATACTCCTTATTTTGGAGATGTAGCCACTGCATTCTTTTTTTTTTTTTTAATTTTAAATTTTTTATTTTTGAGCAACCTTACAAGATTTTAACAAAATAATATAAAATGTGTCTAAAATGTGTATATATTCTGGATATTGCAATTATCCCCAGGAGTGCCCCCCCCATTACCCTCCCTTATTCCTCCCTTCCCCTTCCTACTATAACTCTAAAAAAAGTATTAGATTGTAAAGCATTACATCTTATCTGGATTTAACTCATGTTACTAGATCAACTTTCTCATTGTCCAGACCCCACCTCCACAGATGAGTGGAGACACTGCATTCTTATTTCAAAGGTCTTGAAGCAATTTGTTTTTCTTTTTGTCAGCACTGGGGATTAAACCCAGAGCATTTGACCACTGAGCCACACATTCCTTTTTTTGGGGGGTGGGGAATTTTTTATTTTTTGGGTTTTTTTTTTTTTTTTTAATGGAGTCTTGCTAAGTTGCTGAGTCTGGCCTTAAACTTGGGATCTATTGCCTTAGCTTCCTGAGCTGCTGGGATTATAGATGTGCACCACTGCACCTGGCTCTTGCAGAAGTTTAAAGAAACAATAAATACAGTTGGGTAAGGATGTACGATTTTTCTAGTAATAAACACATGATTCATCTCTCAATGAATCATCTAGAAGAAGGCAGGGAGATCAAATCACTAATACTCAGAACCACTACTTTCCAAAAGAAACACTTGTTCAACTTCTAGCACCCCTAATGCTAATATTCACATAAGGTAGTACAGTAGTCTTAATTAGCAATTTACAATGGTCACAAAAATTCAGGTTTGATTTTCTGACATCAGCATATGTGTTCACCCTTATGTATAATAAGCATCTATGTGTTACATTTTCTTTGCTCATGGGATTATAAATGTAAACACATTGAGTATATTCCTTTGATAACAATCACACTACTAGATGTTAACAAAATGGATGCTACTGCCCTTAATTTTAAGCCATGAGAATAAATTTCAAATGAGTGATACATCTAACCATTCAAAAATAATGGGTTTAAATAGGTGCAGGTGTTTAAGAAGGGTGTTGTCATCCTTGTTGGTGATTCCTCATTATCATTTACAATGCTTTATTTCATAGACTGGTTTTGGCAAAGAAGTTTTCTTTTAGCTTTTGGTGCTTTTATGAAGTGGGTTTCAACTTAAAACTAAGTGAGAGGACTGGAGCAGTTGCTCAGCAGTTACGGCACTTGCCTTGTATGCACAAGTACGCAAGTTCAAACCCCAGCACCACGTACCATAGCAAAGTCTAGGAATAACAAAGACCACATGAAAAACTGAATAAAATTGTTTCTCATTTTCTATCACTGCCCCTCTTAAAAAAAAAAAAAAACCTTAAATGAGAGACTTCAAATGCTAATGGTTCAAACTAATCCCACTGGAAGTTTTTTTCCACAAAGATATGCATTGAAATCAAGCTTTCTGGTATTTATTCAGAGGTCTTCAAAGCTTGAACAGCTTGGGGAGGAGAACCAAAAAGGGGAGAGAGCTAGAACTGAAGGTGGTGGTGTTGAATTCTTGGTTGGTGCCCTTAGGTAAACTCACTGACTGAGCTTGGAGTAGGGTAGAATAAGGGAAGAGTTGATCTTCCTACTGTCTATGAATTGGAATACACCAGATGATTCTTCCTGGCTGGCAGCATCTGAACTCACTCCTTTCAGATTTGTTTGGGAAGGTTGTTCAGTTTTGATGGCTTCTTTGGTGGGGAATTCTGAGAAGTTAAATAGTATCTTACTTTTTTAAAGGCAAAGTTGTAACTAGTCTGTAGAAGAAACAATGTTATCTATTTGAGTGCAAACTCATGTGAACAATTCAATTCATTGTTTGAATAGTAAAACAGCCCGCACCAATGTATAATTCAAACCAGACATTGTTAAAAAGGTGCCTGGGGTGCAGGAAACACCAAACATGTTTGCAACTTTTGAGTCTGCTAACAGTATCCTTAAACCATTATTCAAAGAGGAAAGCACAATGAGTTTCTTCCTAGGAGCATGCTGGGACTCAGAGTTTTTCTCAGCATTGTCCAAGGACATGGTCCAGAGAACAATATCTATACTAATCAAGATACTAATATTCAAATATAGTTACTATACAGGTTGAATGTACGACCATTAACTTAGTCACACAGAGGCCCCATATGAAATTTATACACAACTAGAGAATGCTCACAGGGAGTTTGAGTATTGAGTGCCAGAATAATTAACCAAATATTAAAGTTCTTTGGACAAAATAATTGAGGTTTACATTTTATCCAGTTTTATCTCATAAAGATCAGATCATGAAATGGTAAAAAATTTTTCAGCATTAGGAAGTTTCATAATTTCTACATTAAAATTATAAAAGGAAAATTGTAAAAATCATTAACCTATAGAACTTATACTATATAGAATATAGTTTATTTTCTACAATAGAGGCATTCTAATAGTTAGCCACTCAGAGATTTTTCTAGTTGATAATACTAATGGGTGGGTCTTTTTCTGGTCCAGCTAGACTCCTGATCTGGTCTGGGTTTACTCAGATGGCTGTAGACATTTGGCAGGTCATCTGGTGCTGGTGGACACCAGATGACTTCACAGATCAGGTGGTTCCATTGCAATGTGTCAGGCTGGGGACAATGTAATCAAATAGCTAACTCAGGCCTATTCATATGGTGGTCCTGGTAGGCATTCGAAGACCACCAGTGCAGACAGATTTTAAGTCCCATTTTCAAGCTCCATTGGTCAAAATAATTGTGGTTTAGCCCATAGGAAGTTTGGTTGGGGACCATAGAGGTCATGCATGCAGAAAGAAGTAAAAAAATGGGGACCATTAACCTATGATATATATAAAAGTACAAATTCAATTTTAATAATATAAGGAGAAGAACAGTATTAAAATGTTGAAGCATCAATTTGAAGGATAGATGCCTACGAATGATAGAACTGCCTCTTAAAGGTACAACTTCTTTGAATAATGTCATAGTTTCACTTGATATCATTCTGCATAGTTCAGGGTTCAGTCCTCCTCTATTCTAAGCTATTTCTTTCCATGTAGAAAGAGCGTGACTAGGACAACGTTCTTGGCTTCTCTACAGTCCCTTTCTTGCTGCTTTTCAGGTGAGGGTGGAATGAATTCTCTGATAAATTCAAGAGTATGTAGGTTAGCTCTTCTCTTAGTCATACAGGTGAATCTGGCTGGAGACAGCACATGTGCTTTGTCATAAGTAAAAGTGGAAACTTCCCAGTGTGATCGAGTAGGTAAGTGTTTAATTTTGTAGTTTAATAATAGGAAGATCACATGTTCACAAACAGACACATATTCCAATGTCAACTTTACATGTAATGAAGATATCTTTATCTCCCATCTGCCTTATTTGTCATTGGATCACAACGTGAACTCTTTCACATCCTAATACTGGTTGTGGAATATGTAAAATTTTCATAGCCAGCTCAAAAAAGTAACTTGAAATCTTGCTGTCTTTGGTTTCTCCAATGCAATATGTAATGTACGTACTGCCTTAGAATCATCTGGCATGCTTATTAAAAATTCTAATGTCTGTAGCCACCTAAGGCCCCATGAATTTCCAAACCTAAAGGTCAAAGAACTGACCACCTTTAAGGAACAACCAATTTAGATATTTAGTTTAAGTAGCTATTTTTATTGTTATTTCAATTATTTGCATTTAAATAAAAATTCATTGTTTGCAAATTACCATTGTCCTCTTCTGCATATAACCCCATATGAGGTTTTCACCTTGTCTACTATCCAATGTAAATACCATTTTTTACCTTCAAAGGGTTTCTTACAAGTCTTTTCCTTAGTTTTGGCATAGAGTGTACGTACCTATATGGTTTTTTGGAGAGAGACTTTCATTTTGCATGTGTTTCTATGTGTTACCTCAGTGAGCATGTGATATTCTGTAGATTAACTCTTTTCACTAAACAATATTCCTCCTGGTTTTATGTATTAAATATTATATTATATACATCATAATACATACTGTACATTATAAATTATATATACTTTACGTATATTACATAACTTACATACCATACATTAAAAAAAAAAATCTTTCTATGTAAGATTCTTTTTAATGGAAACAGTATTCCAAGATATCAATATATATATTTTAGGGGTTCACCTGTTGATTGTTTGGTCTTTGAAACAATGCTGCAATGAATGCTCACAATAGGATATATGCATAGGTAAAGATAATACAGTAGTGGGATTTATAGATGGTTATATATTACAAATGCTAATAAGTATTGCTGTATAAATTAATTCTACTAATTTGTACTCCCCCAAAATTTACTAAGATATTCACTTTTCCCATCTTAATATTATCAAATGTTAAAAATATTATATTTGTCATGATCTGCATTTCCTTGATTATTATAAAGTCAAGTGTCTTTCCATTGGGCATTTATGCTTCCTATTCTGTGCATCTTCTGTTTGTGCACTTGATCCATTTCCATTTTGGGTTATTTTTCTTTGCTTCCTATTCCCCCCTCCCTTTTAAACAAATGTTTTATTTTGGAATAATTTTGAATATACAAAAATAGTTGGAAATGCAGTATAGACAGTTCCTGTGTCTCCTGCATCCACTTTCCCATATTATTTACATCTTACATTACTGTGGTACATATAAAACTAAGAAGTCAACACTGGTATAAATTATTCATTAAATTCTAGGTGCTATTTGGAATTTGTTAATTAGTTCACTAGCACAGCTTTATATTCCAGGACCTAGTCCAGGATATCATGTTGAATTTCATGACTATATATATCTCTTTTGACTGCTCCAGCCTGTGAGGTTTCTTTGCATTTCGCAGCTTTACATATAGCTCTGACAGGATAGAAGTATTGGTCAGGGACTTTGTTAATGGCCTTCAACTTTAGTATCTGGTGCTTTTTCCCAGAAAGGCCTTGTGTTGTGTGGCCCCTTCATCACATTTTACTAAGGTGTACACAATGTCAATCAACTTATGACTGCTACTGTTAAGCATAATCATGTGGCCAAGGTAGGGCTTACCAGGTTTTCCACCATAAAGTTATTTTCTCCTATTTCCACATTTTTTTCTTTGGAAACAAGTCAATGAATTCAACCCCACTGGAGAGTGGAGGAAGGTGGGCTTCAGTGGGATCACAAGCTCCACTTCTAGTGGGATGCCATCTTCTGAGGTACTTGTAATTCTTCTGCAAGAATGACTAGTACTTTCTTCCCTCTTTATTTATTGCTCAATTGTATATCAGCATGGTCTCATGTATTTTTTTAATGCTTCAGGTTATAACATAGTACTACGTAATTTATATTATTTCTCTACATGTTCCAGCTCTTCCAGGTTGGTTCCCCTGTCCCTTGCCACCATAACTTTGGTTTTATTACTTCAAGATATGACAAAATGCCCTGGATTCACTTTGAATTTTCTGTTTTGTTTTTGATGAGTTCCTTCATATAATCTAAATAATATTGGAGAGTGGTATAAATATTTCAAATATTTTCCCAGTCTCTTCCTTGTCATGAAATTATGATACCACAATTATGCCTATTTTTTAAAAGACTTTTTGTTGGTTTTAGGTTGTTTTTTTTTTTTTTTGTTTTGTTTTGTTTTTAAGAGAGAGAGAGGGAGACAGAGAGAAGATAGAATCAACTTTATTTATGTTTTCATCTGGCTTTTGTTTCTCCAACAATTGATTGTATATATAGGGCTGGGGTGTGAACCTGGGTGCTTGAGCATGCCAGGAAAGTGCTTCAGCCCCTGGTTTTAGATTTTTTAAGAGAGGGTCTTCTTTATTCTTTTGTTATGCAAATATGCTCCTATTTTCTTCTAATAAAATTTTTACTTATACATTTTTTGAAGAGAGAGGGACGGGAATGAAAAAATCTCTCCATGAATGTGGGACTCCAACGGTGGGAGAAGTGTCTTTCTGTGAGTGCTCAGTCTCTTTGGCTGAAAAGACACTCAATCTCTACTACCCTCTTCTTCCCTTTGCTCTGTCAATTCCTAAACTGTATTCTTATCTTTCTCTCTCATCCTCCCTCAAAGTCATTACCCCACTCTCATCCCATTTCTATTTTTTCCTTATTTTTAGTAGAATACCCTACATCATCTCTACAATCTTGTTGCTCTATATCCTAATTCACAAGTTCCACACTACTTTCCTACCTCATTCCTGTTGTTCTCTAGATTTTTTTACCTCACTGATAGAGGTCCTGCTAAACTGAAGTGAATGCCATTCTTGAAAATGGGTGATTGCTTGCTAACCAAGTATAGTGTGAGAATTCTAGTGGAAGAAAACTGATAATCCAATTGCTCCTTGAAGTGCTAATCAACACTATAACAGCTCCAATAGGCATTGTCTGTTGTATGCATTGGCTGCACTTATTGACTCCTACCCCCATCACCTGAGGTACTGGAAAACCTAAACGTTCACAATAAATCAAGATTAGGGTGCCAGCCATTGAATTGTGCTACTCAAATTGTACCCCAGCCCAAAATAAACAAAGAGATAAAAAGCTCCAATACCATCAACAAAGCCCCCAAGATCTCACTGTCAGACCTTTTCACACTCCCTGTAACTGAAAATGAGGAAAAAGGGAAATAATCCTCCACCTCAACCCCACAACTCTCCATCCAAGAAGCCCATGGTCGGGGTCCTAGAAGAAAATCTAGAAAAATGTATCAACAATATGATTAGTAATTCAATCAAATAAGTAAAAGAAGATTTATGGAAAAACATAAGAGACAATTTCAGGAGTCGAAAAACCACATATATAAAGAGCTACACAGATGTAGCAGAGCTCTTAGAATTGAAAAATACTGTCAACCAAATCAAAAGTTCATTGGAAGATACTAATACCAGAGTAAACTCAGTAGAAAATAGAACCTCAGCTCTCAAAGAATGAACATCAAACAAAAACAGGCCGAGCAACATTCAGTTCAAAGAGGAGAGACAAGAAAAGAAGCTTATTGAGCATGATCATAACTTCCAAGTAGTATTTGACAAGATGAGAATAAATAACTTGAGTAATTGGTATTGAAGAAAACATTGAACAACAAATAAGGAGCATTAAGAATCATCTGAGTGAAATTGCCAAGGAGAATTTTCATCATATCAGAATTGATCCAGAAAATCAAATTCAAGACGCCTATAGGACACCAAACAAGACACATCATTTATAAAATGAATAACAGAGAATTCAAGAAAGGATTCTAAAAGCAGCAAGAGAAACACACCAAATCACATTCAGAGGCAGACCAATAAGGATTACTATGGATTTCTCAGATCATACAATAAAGGCCAGAAGAGCATGGAATGATATTTTTCAAATTTTGAAGGAAAACAATTTTCAGCCAAAGATACTATACCCTGCAAAACTCAGCTTTAAATGTAATGGTGAGAATAAATACTTCAATGATAAATTCAAGCTAGCAAGGTTCATGAACACAAAGCCTGCTCTACAGAAAATTCTCAAGGACATACTGCATTCAGAGGAACATGCAAACAACTTCCAAAACCTGTAAGCAGAAGAAAGTCAATAATCACATTACAAAGTAAAAGTTATCCAAGATGGTGCAAACACAGCAATAGTCACAATGCCAGGGACCCAGAATCCCATATCTATTCTAATGCTGAACATGAATGGACTCAATGCCCCAATCAAAAGACACAGATTGGCTTACTGGATCAAAAAACAAAATCCAACAGTATGCTGCCTACAGGAGACACACTTCACAATCAAAAATAGACAAAGACTGAAGGTGAAAGTTTGGCAAAATGTTACCAGGTTTGTGGCCTGAAAAAGTAAACTGGTGTTGCAATCCTTATATCTGACAAAGGTAATTTTGACCACAAACTAGTCAGAAAGGACAAAGAAGGTCACTATATCATAGTAAAAGGAAAAATTCAACAAGAAGATATAATGATAGTTAACATTTATGCCCCCAATTACAATCCTCCCAAATATATGGAAAAAGCACTCAAGGTCATTAAACCCCTCATCAATATCAACACAATAATGCAGGGGAATTTTAATACACCATTATCAACATTAGACAGATCATCAAAGCAAAAAAAAAATCAACAATAATATCTCTAACCTAAACAACTCTATAACTCAACAAGACTTAACAGACATTTACAGGATATTCCATCCCAAATTGGCTGAGTTTACCTTCTTCTCAGCAGCTCATGGATCCTTCTCCGAAATAGACCACATCCTACTCCACATAGCTAACCTTAACAAATATAAAAAAGTTGATATAGTCCCATGTATCCTGTCAGACCACAATGGTATTAGCAATTAACAGCAAGAAAAACAAGAGGAACTACTCATATACTTGAAAACTGAATAATACCCTCTTAAACAAAGAATGGATAGAAGAGGTAATGAGAACAGAAATCAAGAAATTCTTTAAAATGAATGAGAATGATGAAACAACATATCAAAATCTCTGGGATACTATAAAAGCATTCTTAAGAGGTAAATTTATAGCACTGAGTGCCTTCATAAAAAATCAGGAAAGAGCCCAAATAAATAGATATATGCTCCAACTCAAATCCCTACAAAAACAGGAACAATCCAATCCCAAACCTAATAAAAGACAGGAAATAACTAAAATCAGACCTGAAATCAATGAAATTGATAACAGAAGAAGTGCAAAGTACCAACAAAACAAAGAGTTGGTTCTTTGAAAATAATAAATAAGTTCGACAAACTTCTTGCCAACCTCACCAATAGGAAAAATAAAATGAGGCAAATCAACAAAATCAAAGATGAAAATGGAGATAACACCACTGACTCAACCAAAATCCAGATTATCAGAAATTATTTTGAAAAATTATTGTCTTCTAAGTTTGATAATCTGGAAGAAATGGAAAAATACCTTGCCACATAGGACATTCCCAAATTAACATGGGAGGATGTTGGAATTCTAAACTAACCAATCTCAGGTAGGGAAATCAAATCAGCAATCAAAGGCCTTCCTAAAAAGAAAAGCCCAGGACCTGATGAATTCTTAGTAGAATTCTACCAGACCTTTACAGAATTAACACTGATCTTCTACAAGCTTTTGCATGAAAGCGTTGGAACCCTTCCAAATACTTTTTATGAAGCAAATATAACCTGATACCCAAACCCAGCAAAGACACATCAAGAAAAGAAAACTACAGACCAAATTCCCTGAATAACATAGACATAAAAATCCTTAATAAAATTCTTGCTATCTGGATCCAAAAATATATCAAAAAGTTAATTCATCATGATCGAGTGGGCTTCATTCCAGGAATGCAGGGCTGGTTCAACATACACAAATCAATAAGTGTAATTCACCGCTTAAACAGAATTAAAAGCAAAAATCATACAATCATCTTAATTGATGAAGAAAAGGCCTTTGATGAAATTCAACACACATTTATGCTCAAAACTCTGGAGAAGATAGGGATCAAAGGAAGATACTTTAACTTTGTAAGAGCCATTTATGACAGACCTATAGCCAACATTATGCTTAATGGAGAAAGACTTCTTAATGGAGAACGCGAACTAACATGATGGTAAAGTAGAGGAAACATGAGCTTAGGAGGAACCCAAAGCAGGGAGATTCTGAACTGGCATCCACCTTGGCTTGCTCTGTCAATATCCATGTGTTCACGAATGTGTGGCAATGATTCCCTCCTATATGTAAGACTATGTTGTATGAATAAAAAATAAATAAAAGCAAGGACAATGAGAGAGAGAGAGAGAGAGAGAGAGAAATAAATTTCATTTAGTTTTTCATGTGGCTTTCATTGTTCTGAGACTTTGTTGTGTACGTGGTGCTGTGGTTTGAATTTGCATACTCTCACATGCTGGGCAAGTGCTGTAACCACTGAGCCACCACTCCAGCCCCTGCTTTTACACTTTTGATCTAACAAGAATTTACTTTTGCAAATCATTTGATATAAAGATAGAGCTCCAGCAACCTGACTTAGAAAATTAATTACTTCCTTTGTGTCTTTGGTTCCCTGTTGTCACACTGCAGAGTGGGGCATGTGAAGAAAAAAACAAAAATCAAGGCAAGTACCATTGGCAGGAACTTTTGTACTTTGTTAATGCTTCCAGGTACCCAAGAAGGAACCAGGAACTAAAAGCTCCACTGATATCAAAAGAGGATTCTACTCAAATCTCCATGTAGAAGCAAAAGGACAAGTTTCCTACATCCATATGATGATTTCACTTCTGCAAAGATGAGACACCCTTCTAGACATTTTATCCTTAAAATACTCCCAGAAACAACATAGAGGTAAAAGGAAAACAGGTGAAGGACTTCATAATTTTCAAGGGGCCAAACAAGAAAGAACTTCTTTTAAACTTAAAATTCAGTCTACATGTGGGCTCCCTTTTACCAAGATTTTTCTTATCAGCACTTTTGAAAATATTTCATTATGTAGTCATTATATTTTTCGTATCTGAGATTTTGCTTCACTGCCATTATTTTCAGGTTGTAAGATGTATGTCTTTTCTGTCAAACTTGAAAGATTGTGATGTATAATCTACCTTTATTTTGGATCCTTCCTCCCCCTTTGAAGATAGTAACTCCCTCATTTGTGTCTGCCCACCTGTGTGCACCCACTTCTTTCTAAGGACCCCTTCTGGTACTCACCCATCTTCTTCTGGTGAACTTTGAATCACTATGACCCTCACCACATCTGCATCGACCCCCATCCCCACTCTCCCAGTTGTCACCTACTCCCTCTTTCCACCTGCCTCTACCCAATCACAGCCAATTGTGCAGACTGTGCACCTGAGCTCCTCCAATTAGAGCAAAGGGCAGTATTATGTCAGGTCGGAATTAAAAACCCATCATTTCCTTGCTGGGGGCTCATTCTTTTGCCCTTCGGCCAAAGTAAAATTTCTGCCTTGCTCACCCACAAAACTCAACTACGTGTTTGATTTCATTTATAATGAAGTCTAGGAAATAAATCATGCTCAATGGAATAGTACGTTGAGTTTTTCAGGGTGTTTTCTGAAAACGTATTTCTCTATGTTCTCAGCAAAGCACTTCCTAGTGGTCATCAAAGGCATGAATAGTAGAATGTCTCCATTGAAATGTTCAGTGCTTTCCACAAATCCTTCCCAATGCCAGTGAGACAAATGTTAAGGAATTACTCTGAAGAGAGTTTTTTTATTATTCAAAGAACCTCCAGCTTTTCAATTATGCTTTGGACTCAATTCTCTGAAACAGTAACTATCCCTCTAGTTGTCTAAATTGGTTAGGTGTTTGCCATTACTCAGTAAGGAAATTTATTGCCTAAGAAAGAAAGAAAAAATAGAATTGGTTCAAGCTAGGTAGCTCTCCAGCAAGTGGACCACTTTCCTGCCCACCTACATCAACCATTTTCCTTTAGTTATTTGCCATCTATTTGCCAGAATCTCCTTACTTATGCTGCAACCATTTGCAGCACAGTTCCAGAACACCCTGCCAAGCAATACCATTCTCATTATAAGCAACTTCAGTAAACAAGTAAACTCACTTCTATGGCAGAAAGGTTCATGTTATAAAACTCAAGTTGCATGATTGAATCTCAACATTGACATATTTTATCACCAATATTGAATAGATCCTTCATGGATCAAACACTGAAAATATTTATACGAAGGAGTAAGATTATTTCTTTTTTTGATGATGTTTCAGGAACATTATGGATAACAAAAAATGATTTTATAATTGGGAGGAGCCAAAAGGCTGTTTTTCCAGACTCACCCAAAGGAAGAGTGCCTGGCATGTGGTTGGTCCTCAATAATCTTAAAGTGAAAACAGAGACCTAGAGTCTGTACAAAATTATCTGCCCTGAGAGTGTGATTTGTCCAAGTTCTACTTTGTTTTTCTGGAGTGTGTCAATATCATTGTTTAAAATAGCCCTCTGTTGCTCTTACAGATGATGGTATGGAATGTCTACAAAAGGAAGCGTAAAAATGTGACTGCATACTTTTATTACAGTAAGTATGATAGCAGCAAATTTATGGTGTGTTTACTATGTGCCAAGGGCCGCGTGCTAAATGCTTTCCTGGATTAAGCATTTTAGGTGCCAAGCAATGAAAGAAACACATAGCATTATATTCCCAATGTCTGGAAACATACACAGTGCTTGGGAGTTGGAAGTGTTTCAGAAGTACCTGCTGAATATATAAATGGTTACAGAATCCCACTTAATCTTCATACCTGCACCAATTTGCAGATGAATAGATTAAGTTCGAAGGTCACACTCCTCCTATAGATGAAAAATAACATTGGTGATCAGGTCATCTGTCTCTAAAGGCTATATCCTTGACCCCTATAGTATGTATTTGCTCTTTCAGTTTAACCTACAGAAGAACACAGCAAAATTCAGGGTAGCAGTTTCACAAGGATTCAGTTTCTGAACTCCTGGTCTTGCATCCTTTATGCCACTAATCAAAGATGGGCCAGTATAAGTCTACTTTCCTTTCCATTCAGGAAAGAAATGTTAAGTTCAGTATAAATAAAGAGTGTCATGTCTGGGGAACTAGGACGTGGGAGATTAGAAAATTACAGACATCTTGTGCAACTTCCATGAGATTTTACTTGTAGTATCACACCAATTATACAGGTCTTTCTATTTACATAAAGCACCCTGTAATCACTGACACTTACAACTGACCTTTTCTGGGAAGATGACAAAGAATTCATTGTACAGGCCTTTATTAGACCATTATAACAGGTGAAAACTTCTGCATTCCTTTTCCATTATGTCTTTGGCACTTCTGGGAATAGGAAAGGCTCTGAGTTGCTTACATACCTGACCAGGGCCATGCAGTTCAGAGCCGGCCGGGGTAGCTACTCTTGGGGTAAGCAGTGGAGAAGAATGCCTGCATTGTTAACTGAGAAGGAAAGCGTGCAGCTGCTCCACTGAAAGGTAAATAGGAGGGGAGATTCTCTCCACATAAAAACCAATTCTAATGCACCAGACATTCCTTGGACCTTCACATCAAACCACACGTGGCATGAAAAAGTGCAGATTTCAATTTAGGTAATGTACACGCCGTTGAAGGTTAGCAGAGAACCATGACCAGGCCAATCCATCTTCAGCAGATTAATGTCTGGGTTAGGCAGGTATGTCATAAAACATGGCCAATGCAGAGAGACGCTCGGGGCTGGCCTGCCTCCTCCCTAATGCACTTCTATGCTTGCCTATAAGACAGCTTTGGTGCTTGTGGGGGCTACTGCTTTTAAATGTTCCCTCTGACCCAGATAATGTCAAAATGTCTGAACGCATGTGATCCTCTTTTTCCAAAAGAGCATCTCTAATGTAATGCAAATGCACATTGTAGGGGAAATTCCAGCTGAGAAAATGAGGCCTTATATTTCTAAAACCATATACATGTCAATAGCCCATTATTCTCCTGTTTTAAATGTAATTGCAGCCCAGCTTTGAATGAATTCCTGAAATAATAAAATACATGCAGCAGCAGTCATTGACTCTCACAGTTATTTTATGCCTGCTCTTCCTCCGCTCAGTCCCTCCCTAGGTCCCAAAAGCAGAAGATACTGTGGTGAGGGAGGAGAAGAGAGATAAAAGTGAAAGTCAGATCCCTTGTCTTAAATGTGTTATCAGAACACTATGTGCAAAGAAAATATGCAGTATTACAACATTGTTGTCTCTAAACCATTTATATAAATGTATGGTGCCTGGGCCAATTTCACATGACAAATTATTTCCAGGCAATTAAGAGTACTTATAATTGTTTTCTTTGGTAGGAACTTCCTTCTGTTTCCATCTTTCTTTTAAAGCTAATGTTTCCTGTAAAGACTCAACACCACTCATTTTGAAAGAACCCTTCAAAATTGCTTTCTCTCTTAGTCATGTGAACTGTCCTGCCTTCTCTTGATAAATTTAACGTGTGTAGTACAAACTTTATTGCCAGACTGGTGAATTTAAAAGGCCCATTATTTCATTCAATTCCCCTTCTGACACTCCTCTTCTCCACCCTTTCTTCCTCCTTCTCACCCTCTCCTTTTCCCAGGAATTGTCTCAGAAACACTTCTTATGATGAAAGGTAACATAAATCAATTTTACACCTAGGAGATACACAGTGATCTTTTTCTCCCTTTGGAAGGTAGTTGAGACTATGTCTCTTTATTAAGTAAAATTAAGATGTCCCAGTTTCCTGGAACACAAGAAACTTAACAAAAAGATTTCAGAAATAGCAATAACATTCTATTTAATTTTAGAAAATTAAATAGAATGTTGCTGGGTGCATCCTACATTTTTGCAGGGATTCTGACCTTTCAATTCTTTTAACTTCCAAAATATTGGAGCAAAATAGAATTTGTTCATCTTAAAAAGATCTTGAACTTAGCTATTTATTTCCCAGTATTTTGGGTTAATTTTTACAAGGGGAAGATTGCTGTGGTTCAAACTCTTCCCAGCATTTCCTGCAGGAAAAAAATCCTTTGAGTAATCATTGTGGTTATTTGGTCCAAAGACCTCAAATCTGTTTTCTAATATTTTCTGAGTCTCCATGATAAAGCACCCAGAAGTAAATAGTCCATTGAGTTTATCATTAACTTTACTTTTGGCCCAATATACCAAAATACTCACCAAGTTGCTTAAACATAAAGCATTTATTATTTCTAAAATGAGAAGGCCAGTGTAGGAGATTCCTAGGGTGTATATGGAACTGAATGATATTTATAAAGATCTCTTTCTTCCGAGTTTCTGCTCTACATGTCTTCAATGAGGGGTTGAAATCTCCCTTGATGACCTCAAAATGACTGCATATGTACCAATCATCACAGCTTTATGGAACCACATCCCAAACAGAAGAGGATACAGGGAGAGAAACGAGGTAAAAAACAAAAGGATTCCTTCACAATTCTCCTCATTGGTCAAAACTGGCTCTTATATCCAAGCCTATATTATCAGTAAGTGGCAAGGCAAAGGGGTTATCTATGATTCACTTACCACAGTCAGGAGGAACCATCTCCTGAAACCGAGCACATTGCCACCCAACAAAAAGCATTTTCTCAAGTAAGGACGACAGATGGAAAGAGGACAGATACCCAGTAGTGTTATCCTCATTAAGGTACTAAAGGAATAATATGGTTCCTCATTACAATTTTGTTTTTTTTCTAGTCAACCATTTAGATTTTTACTGTATAACCCATGACTTTTTAGGTAAACACATTATTCATCTGACTTTTAAAAAAATCTGAGAAGATAGTCTTAAGGTTAAGAGGCATTTCAGTCAGAATTATCTTTCCACTCCATTGGGACCTATAAAATGTTTGTATTAAGTAAAGCACTAGTGGTGATTTATCTGAATAAGTTTGACATTGCAAAACACACATTATTTTGAAAAGCTAGATTTTAATTTGGCTTAGAGAACTTTGATTATATGTTCCAATAAAAATGATCAAAAATCATGATTTGTCTTCGAGTTGGCCTCCCAAGCACCATGCCTCCCAGGAGGTCCCTGGCATACACTGATGACTATACCCTCCACTTATATCTTAATTGTTTCCTGAACGATAGTTACAAGTTAAGCAGCTGTAAGTCTTGGGTCACCTGTATAAGTACTTGGAATTTACCCCCAAACTCTGGTGTTATGCCAAACAATTTGTGTCCTAAAGCAATCAAATCAATCCTTTGCTATAGCTGAAACTTCCTTCTTTGATGTCTCAATGAGCTCATCCTTAAGTATTTGAAAGAGATACAGTGCCTTTCCTGCAATTGTCACTTGGCTCAGAGCCATGTGGATTTGCTGCTTCTGATCGTGTAATCCACATAATCAAAAGTTTTTCCACCTCAAGAGTCAGTCCATTCTGCTTTATTATTCTATGTTGATTGCATCAGCCTAGGTACAATCAATGCCATGTGGCATCCCTTGCTTCAGTAGCCTGCTGTCTTTAGGTGGTCAAAAACATGAAATTTTACTTCTTTCTTTTTGGTGGTCTGTCTTATTTTAAATACTTTTAAACATAACAGTTGGGTATTTTCCTTGGCAGCACATATAATAAAACTGACCTCTACACAACTATGAAATGTACATTTGAGAAGCATTCCATATTTTTATAAGTTTTATGTACTTGGTTATTGGTTAAAATAATTTTTTAAAAGAGAGAAGGATAGTAAGAGAGAGAGAAAATCAATTTTATTGAGTTTTTCACATGGCCTTCATTGCTCTGACACTTAGCTGTGTATGTGGGTGCTGAGGTTTGAACCCGTGTACTCGCTTATAACCACCGAGTTATGTAACCACTGAGCCACTGCTCCAGCTCCAGTTAAAATAATTTTAATTAAAACAAGAAGCCATAAATGATAATAATTGAAAAACATAAGGATATTTAGAAGTTCCTTCTTATCATTAAAATTACTGATTATTTAATAGGATGCTTAGAACATCATTTAGGAGTATTTGGTTGTCAGTAATAGGCACCTCAAAAACAGTGATCCAAACCCTTTTGTGATTATGGCTTCTGTTACAAAAAGAGGTCTGAAGAGGGCCTGGAACTGCCTCTGAATTTCTTTCCTTCCCTGTTTTTGCTTCAATATGACCCCATTCCAAACTCTGGAACATTGAAAGAGGCAGTATATGATAAAAGTGGAGAATGAGGAGTTGTCAAAAATGAACTGGGTGAAAGAGGGAAATCCTTATGGGTACAGCAGGAAAGAATGAGGAGATATCACTGCTAGCTACAGTTTATAAAAATATATTGTTAACTAGTAGATTGTGACTGCCTATGGTGGAATCCTTAAACATTATTTACTGAGGTGTCACCAAGGAACTTGGCGCTTTCATCTTTCTTTAATTTATATCACAGATTGTATTCATATAAATTCCACTTCTTATCTGTTTCTCATCAAGCTGAATTTCTATCAATGTTTGTTAACCCTGAGGACAGACAAAACTAAAATTAGCTCCACTTCAGTCTGAAGGGGGAAATGTTTTGCAGATAAAAACAGTCTCTTTAGGTCTTGAAATCTATGGTAGTTGATTAGTCCCTGCAGTAGGGAAAATTAAATTTTGTGGTTGAGACCCAGCATGCTTGGTTGGTTTAATAATACTATGGCCACCGTCCAATGGCTGACAACCAAGAACTGAGGTTCTCTCTGTACTTTACTCCCTCCTGCAACACCTGAAAATCCTGGGGCGAATCAAACAGCAAATTAAAGCTCAGACAACCCTCACCTGCAAACCATGCACAGTATAAGGAACTCATTTTAATGTTTTCTGGCTGAAGTCATAGGGGATAGAATACAAAAGAATGTCCATGAAGGAATCCTAGTAGGTTCTTAAAGCACCTTAGTTTGTGATATGCCCCCCCCACCATTTCTAGTTACTAGCAACTGTAACTGTGCTTAAGTTAGTGATATGTTTTTCTCCAAATTCTATGCTATACAAGGGCCAAGTTGGACATTAAACAGCAAAAAAAAAAAAGTCTTAAGAATGGACATATTACACACATATTACATATGAAGGATCACATATGAAGGGTAGGAATGTTCGTAATTTAACTCTGTGTCTTGGACTTTTCCAGTCCTAAGCAGAGGCTACATTGCAATAGAGAATTCAGTGACTCCCTGATTACAAACATTGTCTCATTAATGAAGCAAAACCAAGTAGTTGAAAGAACCAAGATTTGCAAACAGATCTTAGAATTTTTTTAAGCATTAAATCTAAACCTTACTTATTTATAGGATCTGAAATATTTGGTTCAGTGATTTTCATTGCATTCCCAAAGCAAGTCCACAAGAAAAAATTTGTATTTTAATTTATTTATGGTAGAAGTGGTTTGTGGATAAGGACAGAGACTGAGAATAACAAACTGAAAACAACAGAGCCAGAGGATAAGGATATATACTAGTTTTCAATTGCTGATATATATCATTCCATAAACTAATTAGCTTACAACAACACAAATGTATCACCCCATGGTTCCAAAGGTCAGAGGTCCTAAAGTCAAGGTGTTGGCAGAGCTACATTCCTTCTGGAGGCTCTCGAGTCCTTGCCTTTCCTAGGTTTTGCGGGTTGCCTGCATTCCTTGACTCAGGGTCCCTCCCTCTGTCCTCACAGCTCATTTTTCCAGCTTCTGCTACACATCTTCCTTCTCTGGATTTCACCTTTTGGCATTCTTTTTATCTGTACTTTGTGATTCACTGGGCCCACCAGGATAGCCCAGGATAACATTCCCATTCTAAGACCCTAATTACACTTGCAAATCACACACATAAACACACACACACACATAGACATACATACATACACACACACACACACACACACACACATATATATATACATATACATGATTATATACATGTTTATATGAAGTAACATATTCACAGATTGTGGAGAATAGGATGCACACATCATCATCTTTTGAGGCCATTATTCAGACTACCTTGAAAATGTGAAAACTAATTTCTAATTCAGTTCATGATTCTGGGATGTGTGAAATACAAAACTTCTCAACTTCCTTCCTCTACTATGAGAGTTCTTATATACACTCCCTATACTATTGTGAGAATTATTTTTTAAAATTTATTTCTGAATTGAGAGCAATTTTACTTCTGACTTTAAAAATTTTAGGAGCTTCCCATGATGTCAGATAAAAGATAAACTGCAAATACATGCTTAGTTAACTGTTCATCCAGAGTCTTCCCTATGTGTATCTAACTCACTTGGCGCTATTATTTCCAATTAAATCACTCACCCTAGGGTTCATTTTCTTTTCCATGAATTTTTTCTTAAGCTGCTCCCTCAGCCAGTTCTGAAATATGGTCAAAACCCAATCCAAGGTCTATTTCTTATCCCACCACCTCATAGAGGTTCCCAGATAGTTAATTTTTAAGTTGTCATTATTTTTTAAAAAAATCTAACATGTACACAAATGTTACAATACTGAAAGAATCACGTACATTATCTCATTTTTTAATCTATAAGAAAGAAATATTAGTTCACCTTTTCACTCCATACAAGGAAAGAAGTTGGGGTGCTTGGTGAAAGCTGGGACTTTTTTTCGATCTTTTGTATTACCTTCTTTTTCTAACATCTCGGCCATGGTTTACATCTCTTTTCTTGACCTTGCCCTCTAAACTTTGTTTCCCTTTATTTATTTTTTGTGGACTGGCATTCTGGCTTTGTCTGTTCTAGTTTGTCTTTCTGTAGTCTCTGATAGCAGGAACCATGTCTTTCACTTTAATATTCCATTTTGACCCCATGAAAAAAGAATCAGCGTTTATCAAGCGCCTAGCGCTTGAACAGGGCACTGTTCTCAATTATATTATTTATACCTCACAATTACTTTGTGAAAAGGGAATTGTTCATTTCATTTAATAGATTAAAACATTGGAATTTAGAAAAATTACATAAATTTCTTTAGATACACAGCGAGTCAGCATGATACGCAAAACCATATTCTTTCCACATGCCTCACGGCATACACACTCAATAAATTTTTGTTGAAGTGAAACAAATATCACTGCAGTGTAACTGTTGTGAAATATGCTTCCCTTCGGGAGATGGTAAAGTGAGCATGGAATGTGCCTTGAGTTGATGCTCCAGGAATACTTTCTTAATGCCAAAAGCAGGGGAAAAGGGAGTTGGGAGAGTGGGTTTTGTGATTACATTCATATTTTGAAGCTATCAAAATAGCATCCCTTATCAGAAAGCTGATACAGAGAAACAAAGCTTGCTTAGGGGGCATGGATTTACCCTTTGGTAAATAAAAAGTACCTTACACTCAGTTAACCAGAAGAAATGATTTCATTTTTACTTCTGGATAATAATTGAGTAACCCTTTGGTATGTGATTCATTGCCAAGTGGACACTGTTGGTTTCACACAGCTGTAGTTAGAGATGGCAAGCGCTATTTACTGGGAAAACGATAATGCAATTGGATGTTGTACTGAACCCAAGGGCGAGATAATTTCTGTTGTGCTGTATCGCAGGCCTGCAGTTAAAGTCTGCATTGGTAGGACCTATGTGGTTGACACTATTTCACAGGACACAGTTATAGAAGAAGAAAGTTTACCTTCCTTTTCTGTCAAAGCAAATGGTGCAAAGATTGAGCCCCAGCGACTTGATATTTTCCACAGTCACAGTTTACTTCTCAGGCATATAGAATGTGTTCTTCCCCTTTGGACTTGTTTAACTGAAATGTTTACACTTCGATTCAGTCATCTCCTGGGAATGCACACTAAGGAAATGACTTAAAATAAGAAAAGAAACAGTGGGCATAGTTTTGCAACATTATTTATAATCATGAAACATTGGAAAAAACCGAAATGTCCAGCAATCAATGAATGCCTGACAAATTATCGCACATCCTCCTAAGGGATTCATCATGTTTCAATCAAATTGTAATTACGGAGACTATTCAATAAACAAGTACATGAAACCATGTAACAATATGGGAAATGTTTAGAATGTGCCAGTCAGAGAAGAGATAGAATGCAAGTCTAGCTGAAGTGCTCCATTTTATGGCTTAGGATGTAATTCACTGTCCCATGCAGGTCCTCCTGGCCAATCACATTGTATAGTCCAGGCTAGTCCACTGGATCCTCAGTCTCCTCCCACTACATGACCAGAGATTTCCATGTGTTTCCCAGTGAGTGAAAGATGGAGCATACTGGTCCATTTGAATCATCTCTCCATGTGCTGCCAGTGGCTGAAGAGTGCTGGCTGCAAAATATAGCATGGCATTTTCTGGTGATGACCAAGGAAAGTGGCTGAGGAGAAGCAAGCCCCCAGTAGGTTCTTGAAGGGCCAAGGTGATGTTTGCTCTCCTGTAATGCTTGACAATGAGAATTGCTCAGCAAAATGGAGAGAGCCAACTCCCCCCACAGAATATGAAGATGCCCCAGAATAGTGGAGCTGTGACTCTTTCCGGTGTCCAATGCCTTGTGAACCAGTGACAGTACAGAAAGAGTTGCCAGTGGGATTGTAACTATCTTGGGTAAAGCCCATTGGAAAACATGGAGCTATATTCTTTCCAGTGGAAGAAGTAGGCTGCCTGAATTAATGTCACTTTGAGGACACAGCAGATTAGAAATTGCTAAAAACTAAAGAGCTGCTGGTATAACCTCCAGGTGGCAGAGAAGCACATGTTATTCTCAAGATGGGGCTGCATTCCCTCTACTCTGGTCCTTAGCAAGAAAACCAGATTGGAGCCCCGTTCTGGTCATAGCAAAGTCCTCAAGGGAAGACTTTCCTGATGGCCTTCTCACTGAATAGAACCCATTCAGCAGCGTCCTGAGCTCCAGTAGCGTAAGGCCATTGTAGACTTTACTCTTCCCACATGCCCCTCCTGAAGTACTAGACTAGATCAGAATTAATTCTTCCCTTACTTGGAACCAAAGCTTCCCCAAAGAGATGCTAAGTACGGAATTGGTATGTAGACAGTAAAAAGCCATAGAAAGACCAGTGCAGATTCTAGTACACTAGAGAAATTTTAAAAATCACTAATTTTAACACCCCATCCAGTGTTTAAATCACCTCCACAGCATCCTTATCACGTAATTCTTTCAACCATTGGAGGTCACCCCAAGGGGCTTCTCCAGTTTGCTCCAGAAGCCACTTTAAAGGAGCAAAGGAGGAAGAGAAGGAGAAAGAGAAGGACCTGAAGCATGAGAAAATCTCCAACCACACAAATTTATGAACTACTGCAAGGAAGGAAAGGGAATTATCAACTAGATCAACTCCATTTTCAGCCTTCTCATATGTGGATTTTCTGGAAAAAAGAAATTGTTCAAAAAAAAAAAGATTCTATTACTTTAAAACTATTCCACAGTTTTTAAAAGCTTGAGTCTGGATTATGCTTGTATACTTTCATTATTTGTTTTATTATTTGTCTGTTAAAATATGACATCTAGAACAGAGCAGGAAGATGTAACCCATTCAAAGAAAACTGGTCCCCTAGATAACACGTTCCACACAGTCCAAGAGGGAGAGTCTTGATTTTGTTTTTTTCTTCTTGTGTGCTTGTTTGTTGGCAGTCACATAACTCTGTACACCTGCATGGACCACCCTTGGGAAAAGGTGTGATCTGGGTGACAGAGTTCCCATCAGCTGACGCAGTTCCCATCAGCTTGGAGCAATGGCTGAGAAGGGCCTCAACTGTGAGCCACCAGCAGGACTACTCCCAGTGGCTGAAGAGTGAGGGTCCTAATCCTTGCATGGGCCGTGCCTCTTGTGTCACCTAAGTTCTTTGTTTCTTATAATAAATTTGCTCCATTTGAAATCAGCTTTTCCAGGATTCTGGTTTGTCTCTTTTTCTGGGGAAACTTATAAGAAAAAGGTGAGTGAAGTACCTGGGCCTAATCTTCAACTTTTTCTGTCCTCTACTTGCAGGAAATGAGAGACTTTTTAAATGCTGCCAAAGAAGCCCTCTGTTTTTCACATTTAGCCTTAAATTTGAGATTAACCAGCCACAGGAATTTACTATATTTTTCCAATGTATTACTGCTGAGCAACAGCCATCCAATTTCTTAGTTCTTACAAGAACTACCGCTTCTCTCCACCACACATCTAACTTATCGAATGCCAGCGCATTTCCCTCCATAGCATCCCTTCCAGTTCACCGCTGTTGAAAGCTTTAAACATTCTGTTGTTACCACATCCCAGTATCGCTTCTATCCCCAGTGACAGGTTCTCTTTGCCAGCCAGACAGACACAGATCTAGCTCCAAAGTCTCATTTGGTTCTGCTTCTTAGGAACACTCCTGGCACCAACTGTTGGAGGTTGGGAGCCCTGGAAACAGACTTTAGGATGAAGATGTGGATGTATGATGTTTATTGAGGAATGCTCTTGATAATAACACATGAAAGGCAAGAAGGGAAGCGGGACTGGGCTTAAGGACATGTTGAATCATGATGCAGTTCCACCCAGCAGAGACTTGGATTGACCCTGCAGGAATGCTGAAGTGGGGATAGTCTTTCAGAGATGTTCTAAAACAAGCCACCCCATGGGAGAGAGCAAAACGTTGCCCTTGTCAGTAGACAGCCTAGGAGCTTACTCAGTTGTGAACCATAAACAGCCACAACTCCTAGTATCTGGGGAATGAGTAGTTATATTTCTGTCAGTAGGATCCAGGTGGTACATAATAGCATCTACTACAACACATATCTTATACTTGCATTTTCTAGAAGGGTGTCATGTGTAAGTCAAGTCACTGGTGTTCTCCTGCTAAAAGACAGAAATGGAACTACAGTGACTAACTGTGAAAAAGAAAATCCTCCCAGTATACTGAACTGTCAGTAAATCTTCCAAGACTTAACTATGTGTTTTTCCCATCAGAGAAGCACATGAAGAAAGTGAAAGAAATCTCAGAAAACAAGACTCATATAATATTTATAAAGGAAACTTCTTCTAGAACACTTAAAGGATGGTTAGCTAATGATCACCATGAATTATAAAGGGTGTTTCCATTAAAATTAGTAAGCTGTTCATTATCACCCTAAGGAAACTAATAGAAGAATAAGGAATTTGAGGCCAATGGCAAAAAACTAAAACTAGTAATGAAGATTGTACAGCTTTGTGGTTTATTACTGGGAAAAATGTGGGATTTCCTTATTTGGAGACATTCAAAAACTAAGGTATATTTTTACATGTTTTTTAATATGGTGATAATAATGGTTATCTATTGAGTGCTTAGTCAATAAATTGAACAAAGTAATGTCTTAGGTATTTGAGTACATGATTTCCTTTATATGCTCTTCTGTATTTAGCACATGAAATCAATTTAATTCCCACACACTCCAGGATGTGTATTATAACACGTCCTCTGTTGGATATAGGGGCCTATTACAGAGTTAATTAAAAATAAAAGCTTTGAATGCACAGCAAATTGATAACTGTTCCTCCCAGCTAATTGGGTCCTCACTTAATGTCCTACAGTATTTAAGAACAATACACTTGCATATACATGGCTTGAGGAACAGCAAAAAGAAATAATGTTCCAAGATCCTGTCCTAAAGATCATTCTCAAATTCTGCCAGACCTTTTGGAAGCAACGGAAACCAGTGTGGCTATGACAGGTTTCACAAGTAGCCTCATATATGATCGCTAAGTACCTTGGAATTTTATTTATTTATTTTTGCAGTACTGGAGATTGAGCACCAGGCCTCACACATGCTAGACAAGCACTCCACCACTGAACTATACCCCTAGCCCTAAACAAAGATGCATTTATGTTAGCTTTTCCTATCATATGAATCCTGATTTCTATCTCCAGTAAAAATTTAGTAAATGCTTGCTGGTGTTCTGCAAAGTATTTTAAAATCTTAAAATTCTCCCCCACCCCCTCCATATTAGTAAATGCCTCAGACTTCTTTGTTTTCTATTTCCTTTTGGCTGCTAGAAATACCTTTTTTAATATCTCCACTAATGAAAATAATTAAAATAATACCATTAGTAAAGTACAAAAATTCAAGAATTTCCTGTGGTTCCCTTTTAGGTAGAGAGGAAGTTTAAATTTCTCCTCCAATAGTTAATGAAACACATGTGCCACAGACACAAACAGAAAGATCACCCCCCCCAAGTCCTGATTGATGTGCTATAATTATTGAAATTAATCAATCTTCTTGAAAGAGAGATACAGTCATGATTTCAATTCTCAGAGAAGAGTCGCACAATCGTAATGTCAACAACTGTCACTGCCTGAAGGCTAATTTACTAAAGTGAATGTGTAGGAGAAAATTGGCAAGCTAAGAGATGCAGCCCCCGAATCTTCAGGAAACATCTAGTAACCTTGTTGAGTACCTTTTCTTCCTGGCGCTCTTCATAAAGGACATGATAAAGACAAATAGATATGAAGTAGGCAGAAAGAAGTGGTAGGGAGTTAGGAGTCAACAAATCACAAACCTAAGCACAGGGGACATCTGTTTTACCTGATGACTGCTTGGAACACCCAGGTTGGGGCCTCTTTCCCCATTTCAGCCTATGTGATTCTGGAGGACCCGAAGTTATCAATGGCTCTGGAATTGGCCATAAGCTTCAGATCTGGTCAATCATAGTCTACCCATCTTAGCTACAGTCACAGGCAGAAGGAGGGAACTCAACACTAGCCAGACCTTTGAAAAACCTCATTCTGGAACAATGATTCCTGACTTTGCTTGAACATCTGATTCGAACTCTGCCTAAAGTTAGGCCAATGGTGAGACAGTGAATGAGAATCTTCCTGAAAAGCTTACTTTTGTGGATGCTCATGTTGTAGAATGTATCTCTTTTGCCTTCTAGTTCTACAGTTGATATTTTGGTCAAAAAGAATAATTTCTGTTTTCCATTGCATGTGTTTCTCAAACTCTCGGTACATATGGAGGCTCCTTTCACAAATTTGATTTGCATACAGTTTGGACTAATGTCTACTACGTGACTCTTAACTTAATATGTGCTTGTTCTGAATTAAGAATCTCCTCAGCCTCTTAAGAATTTGCCCAGTGTAATTAGATACACCCTGATTAATCCAAATACTATCCAAAGGCTAAATATCTGTAGCTTTAATTGAAAAAGCTCATTAACTTTAAATACAGTTAAAGTTACTGGGGGAAAATAAATCTCAGTAGAAATATTCTAATAGATTGTCTGGTGAAACAAAAAGGAAAGGTTTGTGTATTCTAACCAATTAATCCTGGCACTGTATACATCATTCCACTTTGGATATGGGTCTAAGTGCATCAGAAAGAAAATATATGCAGGCCTGCTGGCTGAATTCAACCCACTTGCTGGATATCTAATAGATCTTAAAACTTTAAATCATCTTTCTGGGTAATCAAAGAGTAGTTAAGGGGAAGTTTCCCTTTACAGGAGTTTTCTAGATAACAAATGAAGGAAGAATGCTACAATTTGAATATTATACTTTTGCAACTCCTGATGAATTACAGCTTCTAGGTGATATACCTCCATAACTAATCACTTTTGTTACAAACAGAAGGAACAACACCATTACAGTAACCTTGACCCAAAATTTGGAACTGAATCAGATGAAGCCTCTGGATCACAGTCCCAACCTCAACACTTTCGAGGACAGATAATTCTTTGCGTGAAGGAAATGCCCCCACAAGATTCCCTTGTATTCTCAGATGTTTAGGAGCATCTCTGGCCTCTCCCTACTGGATGCCAGTAAAATTCTCATGCTGTGAAAACTGAAAATGTGTCCACGAATTGCCAAATGTCACATGGGAGGAGAAGGCTTTGGGGCTGAATCAACCCCCTGTGGAGAGTCACTGCTATAGGTTCAAGTACCAAGTCAGAAGTCCTACATGGGACAGTGAGGCATGCAAGGTGATAGCACAGAGCCATAATCCACAAAATCCACACAGGCAGCAGATTCTGAAGGATGGACATGTTTTCTGTTTACTTATGAGGTGAGAAGGAAAGAGTGATATGAAAGGGAAGTCCACAAATTTAAAAGTAATTTAAAAACTATAACACTAATCACAGCATGTGAACCTTATTGAATCTTGAATAAAACAGACAATTAAAATTATAACAAATAAGGCATTTAAACACGGAAAGTTTGATTCTTTTAAGGAATTGTTGATAATTTTTAGATGCCACTGTAATATATATAATATATATATATACTATAATACATATAATACACTATATAGTTTAAGAGTTCTTATATACATATATAACTCATTACTAATGGAATTATTACTAATGGAATGACATGATGTCTAGGATTGGCTTCAAAATAATATAGGTATGTGGTAACTAGGTGGGAGAATAAATGACACAAATTGGCCATGAGTAGGTAATTTTAAAAACCATATAACCAATTCCTCAGGGATCATTGTTCAGTTCTACTTGTATATGTACAATTTTTTAAAAATTTTATAGTAAAGTTAAAAATAAAGTGAATTATTTCTAGAAAAGGAGGTTTTTTGGATTAAAAACATTTATGAGAACTAAAGGCTTTAAGAAAAAGATAAACAAGTTCGTAGACATGAAGGGGGAAAGCAGCTCAGAATTTTTTTAAAAATTCTTTTTAAAAATTAAAAAAAATTTAAAGAGAGAGGGACAGTGAGATATAGAGAAAGAGAGAATCAACTTCATTTAGTTTTTCATGTGGCTTTTGTTGCTCCAGCGCTTCGTTGTGTACGTGGTGCTGGGGTTTGAACCCACGTCTTCATGCATGCCTCGCAAGCATTGGAACTGCTGAGCCACCACTCGAGACCCCTTTTTAAAAAATTCTTAAAACCAGATTTCTGGGATAACAACCTCCTATAATTTAATGAGGCCTCTTGGAGGGAGGAACACATGCAAAAATATCAAACACGGCAAAATATTTTCACAGGATGGCCAATAGAGCCAAATGTATTTTAGCTTCTTCACAATGGGATTGAATTAAGACCACTTATAATTAATTCAGCTAAAAAAATTTGCTAGTTGAATTTCCATCTTTTTTGCCCAAATTCACAAATTAATTTTAAAAATTTTCTTATTTCTCTCTCAAGTCAACTCATACCTTGGCACTACTCCTACCACTGCAGAAAATTCACATCACCTGAATTCCTGCCTTGGCTCTCCACTGTTCTCATCTGCAGACACTTCCCTCAACAATTCTTCACACAAGAGAAATTATCTTTATGAAGCTAAGACATCACAACACCTCCTTTTTTAACACAATAATGTCTTCTAAATTCATCCTCATTAATTCTAAATTCCTAGATCGGCAGTCACAGCTCTCCGTGATCCAATGTTGGATATTTCTGACCCTCACTCCATAACACATAAACCCCATGTCTCTCCTTGAATCCATTTTGTAGTTTCTTCTCTATCTACTTTCATTCATTCTATACCTATATTGCCCATCTCTATCACTGTTATCTTTTGCATTCATGCACATATTATGATGCTTAACCTAACAGCAATAACTACAAATCTATTTTATCAATTGGGAATAATCTTTCTCCTATATGCCCATTATTTTTTTTAAAGAAAGGGGATTGTGAGAGAGAGAGAGAGAGAGAAGTAATTTTTTAATTTAATTTTTCATGTGAGGTTCATTCCTTGGACACTTTGTTGTGTACGTGTTATTGGGATTTGAACTCACGTACTCGTACATTCGAGACAGGTGCCTCAACTGCTGAGCCACTGCTCCAGCCCCATATGCCCATTCTTTTGTGTTATCTCAGGATTCCCAACTCTACTTCACTGATCTTTATGTTTTCATTTATGTCAGTATAACACAGTCAAGATTGCTGTAGATTTATAATAAGTTTTGAAATTGAGAAGTGTAAGTCTTCCAACTATTCTTTTTTCAAAATTAGCTTGGCTATTCAGTATCCCTTCAATATCCTTATGAATTTTAGAATTAACTTGTTGATACCTGCAAATAAAACAGCAAGGACTTTGATAGGAATTGCACTGAACCTGTAGACCAGTTTGGGGAGATGAATCTGTCATCTCAACAATTTAAGTATTCCAGACCATGATCACAGGATACCTTTACATTTCTTTGGGTCTTCTTAAATTTTGTCAAAAATGTTTTGTAGTTTTAAGTATGTTTTGTGCTTCCCTTATTAAATTTATTCCTAATTCCAAACTTTTAATTAAAAAAAACTCTATCAAGTTTCTAATTTTGATTTCTCCACAGAATATAATCTCGATATGTTGATATAGGAATTTGCAAAGCAATCAAACCAGTAATAGCATAATTAATCCTTCCTCAAACCCACGAAGGCTGCTCTGCACATCTGGTGTGGCAGAAAAAGGCTAACCTTTGACATTTAAGTTTCTGTCTTTCCCCCAGTCTTAACTGTATGTCCTTGGGTTAATTAGTTTCTGAGCCTCGGTTTTTCTATCAGAAAATTAACAATAACTAAACATTTATAAGGTACTATTATAGGTATTGTTCTGTGTGTTTAACACACAGTTACAAATTTAATTTACACACAATTCAATGAAGTACATACTTCATCTATATTTCACAGATGAGGAAACTGAAACTCTAACTGGCTGAATTGTGCAAAAACATGTTAAATGCTAGAACCATAAATCAGTTCAAGGCTGTTTTGTCTCTCAGTTCATGCTGTTAATATCTATAGTATATTAATCCCTTCCTCATATGTAGCAAGAAAATTGAATGAGAAAAAAAGATATAATGTCCCTGATATAAGATGCATAAAAGATGTTGTTTATTAGGTAAAATTTCCCCTAATTTTGATGGAAGACTCTTGATCTTTCCACTAAAAGAAATAGTTTACATGAGTAAATTACCTTTATTTTTTTAAGATAATGAATACCAAGATGGATTAACTATGAAACTAACAAAATTTGGTTCAAGTCCTCTCACTTTGACCAGCTACTTCCAAATTCCTGTTCCTAATTTGTAAGTTGATAATATTTTTATAGAAGTTCCCTCAAATTTAAAGTTTTAGATCCCACAAAAGCAGGATTTGCTCTTGAAAGTATAGTATCAGAAGGATTAGAAGATAGCCCAGGAATTTCCAGTTTAGAAGAATAAAAGGAGAGTTTTACCTTTGAGACACAGAAGGGGCAGGAGGAAGGGGAGGAGATTTGAGGAAAGAAGGAAATTCAGTTTTTCATATGCTCAATTGTGAATGTGAGAGGAATAATCAGATAGAGATCTCATACTAGAGACAAACTGGGACAAAGATACAACTCTTGGAACCATTAGCAAGGATGACCATTAAAGTAGCAGGAATAGATATTGTCAGCGCAGAAAAGTATGGATTAGTAGTCAATCGTTCTCACTCAGAGGCATAGGAATCAGTAGATTCCTGGAGATGCTACTAGCATCTAGTTAGTAGAGGTGAGGGAAGTTGCTGAACATCTCACAATGACCACAACAGTTCCCCAAAGCAATGAGGTAATTGGTCCCAAATGAGGTAATTGGTCCCAAATGTCAATAGTGCTGAAGTTGAGAAAGCCTGTATTAGAGTTGACCAAGAAGGAAAATCAAAAAAGTAATGTTGAGAAAAGATTGAGGAGAATCGAGATTCCTGCAGGTACAATGGAAATACACTTTGAAGGGGACTGTGCAGAAATACAGGAAGTACAAAATGCCTTTTATTATACCCATTTTTTAAGGTCATCACCCAAAAGGCCATGATACTGTCCTGTCTGTGGTCTTCACCATGTCCCCTCTGCAACTGCCTTGTCAGGGTGATGATTCTCAGATGAAGTAACACAAGCTAATTATGTCCAGGATAATAAGGGTGTGAATACTATGCAGATGTTCAACATCTGCTAATCCCAAACTGAATAACTCTTCAAGTTAATGCCTTTTCATGGGTCCTGGAAAAGTTGCTGACATATAGAGTCCCAAATGTGTATTCTACAACTTTTGTTTAGCATCTAGTGCTAGAGAGT
The DNA here is from genome assembly GCA_004027875.1 of Aplodontia rufa. NCBI lineage: Eukaryota > Metazoa > Chordata > Mammalia > Rodentia > Aplodontiidae > Aplodontia > Aplodontia rufa. The sequence continues at coordinate 69,647 of PVKS010002703.1, read as the reverse complement.
GTCTGGATTGGTATCATTTCATGACACTTACAGTTTGTATTAGTTGTTTAGTTAAGGAGAAATCAAAAATAAATTATTGACAAGCCAAGTTTCACAGATAACAGCAATGACTCTTCACAAGAGTTTTGTGAAAGGGCAAATTCTGGAAAAAGATAAATATACTCACAAAAACCTTACATCCAAGTAACCCTTTCTCTCTACCCCTGAACGATTCCTTTAGCCTTCTCCCATCATCTGCAACAAGCCTAAAAATGCATGGGGGAGGCAGGGGTGGAAGAGAAATATGGGTAGCGAGATAAAAAAGCAGTCCTCCACCTTTCTCTCCATACATATTCTGCACCACAATGGTCCCTAACACACCTTACAACCCTGCCCTCCTGTCTTTAATTGCTCAAATTGGTCTGTTAGCACCATGCTGTCCATACTTGACTCAAACTATTATCTAACTTCTAGCTATGATATTGGATCTTCACAATCATTTTTCTGATCCTCAGTCTGTGGGGATACCTAGCCGTTTTTGTTTTTATTGCTTTCTTTGTATGTCTGTCTGGATTTATGGCCAGTATCAATCACACTTTTTTTCTGAAAATACCACCCTGGTTTTCTTCTGGGGCATCACCCACTCAATCTGTAAGGGTTGGGTGGGCCACCCAATCTTCACATACCAGAGACTGACCTTGGCCCTAGTCCTCATCAGTTGGTGCATCACATTCTCCTGGACATGGTGACTGGCTCATAGTTGGCCTTGTTGCCCAGTTCACTTAGAAAGACTCAAACTCAGGGCATTTTCAAAACCCTGAAGAGCTTTCTTTCAGATGGATTTGTTTGTGAGAATCTCCTTCTGAGTCTCCCAGCAGTCATTTCCCTGGGAGAGCTGGCCTGCAGATGAGGCTTATAGAACACATCCACAGGATGAAAAAAAGAGAGAGAAAAGAGAAAGCAGAAACAACAGGGAAAAAGAAAATCACATTGAGCAGCTGATAGAATTCTGATAACATCATTTGACCTCCAAGATGCAGTCAGAGCCTCAGATCTTTCTTCAGACATTTTATTAATTAAACTAACAGCTACGTGTTTACTAATTACATACAAAACTAATCTGACTAATGCCTTTACTTTTTCAATAAATAATTACTAGGTGCACTGGGAATGGAGAATGCACAGGATGAAAACAATCCTCATAGAACTCACAATTCAGTGAGGAAGGTAATTTAAAGAGAGAAAGAGAGACAGGAGAGAGAGAGAAAGACAGTGAGAGAGATAGAAAGAGAGAATCAATTTTATTCAGTTTTTTATGTAGACTGTCTTCGTTGCTTCTACACTTCGCTATGTACATGGTGCTGGGGTTTGAACTCACGCCCTTGCACATGCCAACCAAGTGCCATAACCACTGAGCCACCACTGTAGCCCAGGAAGGTAAATTTTAACAAGAGAATGTAAGAGTATTACATGTTGAGGAAATTTTACAAGGTGCCTTGAGTGCACAAGGCATTGGACTCAAACTTGTCAAAAAGTTGGGGAATTGTTAACTGAAAATCCAATAACACTGATTTATAAAAGTGTCTTAGTTTGTTCACTAGCTATCTATTGCAATATAACAATAAATTAACAGTTCAAAACACCAGATGTTTTTCATCTTGTAGTTATTGTGGGTCAGAAATCCAGAACTGCGTAGCTGAGTGGTTCTGGTGAGGGTCTCCCTTAAAGCTGCAATCGAGGTGTCAGGCGGAGTGCAATTTCCTAAAGGCTCAAATGGGAAAGATTTTGCTTTTCAGCAGCCTTAAAAGACTTGCCACTAAGCTCACTGCCCTGAACTTAACCACAGAGCTGTCTCACAATATAGCTGCTGGCTTCCCTAGCCTGACCCATCCAAGGAGAGTGAGAAAATGCTCCCCAAACAAGCATCACTATTTTAATCTTAGATGTGACATATCTCCTCTTCTGCCATATTCCATTTATTAGAGAAAAGTCACCATGTCACACTTCAATTCAAGGGAGAGGGAATACACAAGAATGGGAGTATCAGGAAGCAGATATGCTAGAGGCCATCTTAGAAATTGTCTATTAGAGTTTAGTTCTCCTTAAAGCAGATTGAGTGAGCCTTGAGAGAAACAGTTAGATATAAGCAGTTTATTTGGAAACTGATCCCAGGAAGTGTTGTGGAATTTGGAAAATAAGACAAGAAAAAGAGGGCAACCAATACATGGTCTTTAATGAGCTCTATTCCTCTGGGCTCCATCCTTTTAGGGTCCCCTGAAAGACTGAATGGAACACTGTTCAGAATTATATTACCAAGAAGGAAGGAAGCTGTTTTAGTCAACTTTGCGCCACTGTGATTAAAACACCCAACAAAAACAACATAGTGGAGGAAAAGTTTATTTTGGTTCACAGTTTCAGAGGTTCAGTTCATGGTTGGCTAACTCCGTAACTCTGATGCTTAGATGAGGCAGAACAACATGGCAGGAGGGCATGGTGGACAGCTTAGGACATGACTTCCAGGCAACTCAAAAAATTCTGCTTACCAGGGACAAAACATAAACCTCAAAGGCACAATCCCACCAACATTTTTCTTCAAGTCACACCCACCTGCCAACAGTTACTACCCAGTTAATCTGAATCAGTAGATTAATCCACTAAGTAGATTAACACTCTCATAATCTAGTTATGTAACCTCCGAAAATTCTCATAGTCTCACACATGAACACTTGGGGGACATCTCATATTTAAATGATAGCAGAAGTTGGAATATTTATTCACCACTTCCTGCCCTACATTACTTCAGGGGTACCTAGAATTGTCTGCAAGGATACAGGCAAACACCTACAGTATCTACCATAATTGTTATAGGAACAAACGCTGTCTATTTGACCTGACTCCTGGAACTTTCCCTCCTCAGCTCTTGCACTCTTCTTATTTGAGGTCAGATGGGATCTAGTCACTTTTTGATACACTGAATTGCATTCAATTCATATATATCCACAATACATTATCTATAGTGTCCTTCTGTATCCATGGGATTCTCATCCATTCAACCAACTGTTGAGCAAATAAGGAAAAAAGATTGTATCTGTACTGATAATGTACAGTTTTTTCTTGTCACTATTTCCTAAACAATATAGTATACCAGTTATTTACATGGTATTTATATTATTTTAGTCATTACACATAACCTAGATAATTAGTTAAAGTATAAAACTTAAGCATCTCTGGATTTTGGTATCCACAGGGATCCTGGAACCAGTCCTCCTGATACTGGGAAAAGACAATGTATGTATTCAGCTCATTTGAAATTGCAAAACTCTCAAGATACAATTTCAGCTATTGAAACTACTTTTCAGGGGGAGATAAGGTAGGTACAAAGTAACCCAAGAGAGTCCAACACTAGTAATGTATCAAATATCTAAGAGAGAAATGGAAAGGTTTTATGGACAAAGAATTGTCTGGCTTTTGAACACCAAAACAATGGTGATATTTAGAAATAGACAATTATTTATACTCTAGATGTAGCAAGAACTATGATTTGACAAGAGGCACAGTGTGGAGAGGAGGTGGGAGAAGAGGTTGGAAGTGAGTCTACATACAGGAGAGTTGTAACTATGCTGTTACAAATTAGCATTCACTAACAGTGGGAGACAGATGAGGGTGTTTGAGATGGATGTAACTTAGTCATGTATTGTGAGACAGGTGACATCTCAATGAGCATTCACACATTATACTTAGGAAGAATTAAAAGGTGAAAATCGGATGCTTAGGATTTAATATGATTGATGTAAATTTTATTGAAATTATTATTATATATCATTACTTGTAAATTCAAGCAGTCCATGTACTCTAGATTAGAGATGAAAAAGCTTACTCTGTAAAGTATTTATACATAAATAAATGGATGTGACTGTGTTCCAGTAAAACCTCATGACAAGAACAAACTATATTTGACCTGTTGGCTGTAATTTACTGATCCCTACTCTAGATCAATGCTCCTCAAATTTTCCTGTGCAAAACAATCACTAGAGATGGGTTGAAATGATTCTGCTTCTTTGGACTGAGATGGATCTTGACATTTCTAACTCATTCCAAGACGATACTCATGCTGAGGGTACTTGAACCACACCTCGAGTCACAAGGGGACAATAGTGAATTTTTAATTAAAGATGTTATTTCTACACTTGAAATTTCATATATCTTCTACTGCTCATCCCTAGGGATTTGATCCTCACATAAATAAATATATGTTAAGCCTGGTTTCCCTAAACCTGCCTGATATTAATAGTCACTTGAAACACTTGCTATCTATGTAGCTCATCAGATCCTTTGCTCTAGAGATCCTATTAATCTAGAGTTCTGGAACAGGCCTCCAAGTCTGGGCCATCAAAGCCCCAGAGGACTGGGAAGCCCTGGGTGAACCATCAGAATCTTTTTCCACCTCCTACAATTCTCCATCACGCTCAGGAATGGCTAATGTTTTTGGAATTCTGCAACAAATTGAGTGCAGTGCGAGGAACTGGCCACTGAAGGATATATAAGATGTTGCCTCCAGCTATGTGATCTTTGATCTCAGGCATAAGGGTTATAGGCAGTAATTTCCTTTCAAGAATTCAACAGATCATACCCTTAAGCACATACTATTTTTAGAACTACAGCCTCTCAGCCTGCTCCCCAGTGAATGTTGCTTTACTTTCTTCTTCAATTAAAGCCAATGTACAAAGAATTGGGAATGATATTTACACTCCCCTAAGGAAAATGGGGGTAAACTCACCTAGCACTTTCACCTTATGAAAAACATTTAGCTAATAGAGCCAGGAATTATGGCTTACCCTGGGTACTTTGGGCAAGAGACTCCATGACCCATGTCCAGAGAGAAAGCTTCCCTCACAGAATGCCATTTTCAGTGGAGGAAAAAAAAGTAATTTTTCTGACATATCAAAAACCAGTAAATCAGTACTAGAAATTTTTTTTAAATGAGCTTTGGGGCTGGAGCAAGTGGCTCAGGGGTTACAGCACTTGCCTGGCATGTGCAAGTACGCGGATTCAAACCCCAGCACCACATACACAATGAAGTGTCCGAAGAATGAAAGTCACATGGAAAACTAAATAAAAAATGCTTCTCTCTTTCTCTCTCTCTCACTGTCCTCTTTCTTTAAAAAAAAAAAAAAAAAAAAAGTTCTTTCCAGGGGCTGGAACTGTGGCTCAGCGGTTGGAGCGCTTGCTTGCTTGGCATGTGTGAGGACCCGGGTTCAAACCCCAGCACCAGATACACAACTAAGTGTTTGAGAAACAAAGGCCAAATGAAAAAATAAATAAAAGAAGAAAACTTGACACTTAAAAAAAGTTCTTTCCATGCAAAATACTAGGTCTTTGCAGAAAATAAATGAATTTATTTAAGTTATCTGAAAATAATTTCTTTAAAATAGAAGAAAAAAATTATTAATAATAGTGCTTTTGAACAATATAGACTCAAACATTGCCCAGCAGAAGAAGTATTATTGCTGAGATGGCTCAGAACTATTTGCCCTAGAATATTCTAAATTTCTCAGTGAAACTGGGATCCTCTGCTCTTGCTTCTATTTATAATGGCTCTTCAGGGGTCTCTGATTCTTACCTCTCTACCTAGTAATTGCTTATTTGTTTACATACTATAAAGGACAGCTCAAATGTGTACAACTGTCCCCAAAGGACTTTCTCAAACATTTAATTGTGACAATTACCTAAAGACTCATCATTATCTATTTAACAAAATCTCATCTCCATGGTATGAAGTACAAGCCCCTTCCAGACCTCATTGTCTCCAACTTACCCTGTCTTGCGTTTGGCTAACTTCTCTCACCCAGCACACATACTTGACAGCTTCCTCGCAATCTCCTAACACAGCACACTTGATCATTCCTCGGCATCTGCAGGAGTTTTCCACATTTTCCTGCCCACAACTGTCCCATCTCTCTGTCCAGAAAACTCTGACTAACAATTCACAATCAGTGCAATCTTCTCTGTGAAGCCATCTCTGACACAGGACAGTGGTTCTAGGTGCTTCCATTGAACAGCACACCTCCCCCGATGAGTAGAGTATATTGCTATTTATATGCATTCTTATATTTAAATCTGTGTTCAAACTAAATCAAACCTCCTTCACAACAAGGGTGATGCCCGTTTATCTTTCTATTTCCAGTTCTGTTCCCAAACGGAGTACTTGACAGAAAAGATGGGCTGGATGCATGTCTGAGAATACCGATGGCAGTGCAAGAATGAGTGGATCAACAGGGCAAAGACATTTACGAAAAAATAGCTGTCAGAGTTGACCTAGCTAATTGGATGACGAACAGTTAAGCTATTAGCCTCTAGTTCCTAAATTCCCCCTACTTAGGAACACATACTGGTTTCCAGGCTTTTAATCCACTAAATCTATACTTGTACCAAGCAGCTGGCATCATATAAAAACAAGTTTTCAATACCCTCTGATCAGAAACAATCTTAGTCCTGAGCCACTTGTCCTAACCTCTACACGCTACACCCATGTGTTTCTGATCCTTCTGGCTTAAAACCTCATTACATAATCTCCTGTTTATAACCTCACTACATTCTTTAGGCCTGAACTTCATCTTGCTTCCTGACTATGGCTTGAGTCCTTTCTCCTTGACTACAACTTGAATTCTCCCTCTGAACTTACGTTTCCCTGTGATTATATAACTTGCCAGCCCATTCTGAGAACTCTTTTCGTTAGAGCTGTTGCTGGACTCACTCCAGCCTTCTAGGTGGAACACAAATACAGCAGGTGGCTTTAAATTGCTATTGTGCAATTTATACACGTTGCAAATAAATATGCACATTGCAAACATTAGGAAAAAGGAAGGAAGTGAAGTCAAAAAAATAATCTGTTCACTATGTCAATCAGTATATGGTTTTCCATTTTTAGAGTCTTTTGCATCATCTAAAAAAATGATTTTACCTTTAGTATTTGGTCTTTGAGAGAAAGATGCATTGATATGAGTAAAGAGAAAATGATCTTAGAAGAGTGTAAAGATAAGTGATAAATGGATAATTGAAACTGGTGAAAGAAAACAAATGTGGTTTAGTCATCTGTACTGACATAGTTTCAGTAGACACCTCATGCTGAATGTATCTGGAAGGTCTGGTCAAAATCCCTATTGCAGATGGAGCTGGAGCAGTGGCTCAGTGGTTCAGCACTTGCCTGGCATGCACAAGGATGCAGATTTGAACCCCAACACCAAGTACACAGCGCAGTGTCAGAACAACAAAAGCCACATGAAAAACTAAATAAAACAGATTCTCTCTCACACACACTGTCCCTCTCTATCTTTAAATAACAACAAAATCCCTGTTGAGGAAAAGGTAGAAGGAAAGAGATTTTAAAAGATTCTGAACTTACTTGAAAAAGAAGACAAAAAGACTTTATGCTCCAACACTATGAAGCTCTGTTTTCATCTTTGATGTTCTGATATTTCACTTTAACATAGGAGAATACTACACTTTTGTGTTTTTAAAAACAAAAGAAAGAGAAGGGGAGGAGGGAGAGGAGAAAGAAAAGAAACAGAAGGGAAGGGAGGAGGAGGAGAAGGAGAAGAGGAGAAGAGGAAGAATGAAGGGAGAGAGAGGAGGAAGGGCAAGGACAGAGGATGGAGGAGGAGAAGGAAAAAAATGTATCTACATCACATCAGCTGTCAGGGATTTAGGAATTAAGGTTGGCAAGTCATTATGATCAAGATGAGAAGGGGAGGAGACCTGATGGTCAACAGCGAGAAAAAGTAATCTAGGAAGATGTGGACTTGAACCCCAGATCTGCCTTTGTAAGGCAGTGAACCCTTAGGGATGGTATTCGGTCACACTGTTTAACAGTTTCACCATCTATAAAATAAAGATTAACACATCTAATTAGGAGTTAACTATAATTAATGAAGAGTGGTTGATGCAATAAATGATTATTGAAAATATTATTAAAACTACTATATTACTTGAGAATATGCCCATATTATACAGATTTCACTAGTTTTAGGCAAAGATGAAGGCTTATTTGATTCTGGACAGCACCTCTGTGTAGTTTATACACAAAGAATGTCCAGCTATCCAATGGCCATAACTATTACCAAAGAATCAGAATGAGAGTTAATTTTTCTTAAAATAAGGTTTTCTCCATTATTCTCAGGAATTCCCTCTGTAGTATTTTTACAGGCAATTTCATTCACTCCAATTATTCAAACCAAAAACTTTGGAGAAATTCTCCTTTCCTCTCTTTTATCCACAAACCCAACAAAAGACACATTTTTTTCAGTTTATCATGTCTGCTGCTACCATCCTGAATTACTGCCAAAAAAAAAAAAAACCCAAAATGCCTTATTGATTCTATGCTTGCCCCGCTAAAGTCCATTCTGAAAGAGGAGTTGGAATGATTCTTTAAAAACATCTTTCAGATCCAGATATCTTCTCTACCCCAAAATCACCATGTCTTCCCACTTGACTCAAAACAAAAGCCAATGTCCTTTGGATGGCCTCCGAGGCTCTACATGACCCAGCCCCTGCTTTCCCTTGCTACATGTCTCCTACCACCCTCACTTTCTGTTCTATGCTCATCCCACACACACAACACTGGTCTGCATGCTGATCCTTGAACATGACATCAAATTCCTATCTCTCAGCATTTGTTCTTATCTAGAATACTCTTCTTCAAGGTATCTACAGGACTTCCTCCCTCATGTTTACTCTTAGTTGGCTACTGCATTGGACTGAGTTTCCCCAAATCAAACCTGAGAAAAAAAGACTTGAATACAAGTGATTTACTCTGGAGCAGGACTCATCCAAGGAAAAGAGTCAGAGAGGAAGAATAGAAAACTAAACTAAAGCCATATTATTAACTTGATCAATATTGTGGGAAACCAGAACTCCTCTTGCTGGTCAAATGAGAAAAAGGGTCATATTTGTCCACCAGTCCTTCTCTCTCTCATTGCTCAAGGTTTTCCCAATGGCATGTTGTCCTCTTTGGTCAAATGAGCATGTGCATATATCAGGGTGGCCACAGGGGAAAACAATCAGAAGGACAGGGAAGACCCTGTGCAAAAACTAGGGATACAATTGTGCTGTGAGATGCTTATGTGAAATCTGGGTGCTGCAGAAAATGATGAAATAAGAAAGAAGGCTGAGAAGATACAAGGCAGGATTCAGGAGATAACTAAACTTCCTTATCTACAATACCCAAAATGGCTCCCATTTCTGCCCTGCCATGCCCTCACCTTTTAATCCCTTATTACTGCTTGCTCATAGTCTTGAACTTCTCCCCTAGTAGATTAGAAGCAGCACGACATCAGAGTCTTGTTGGATTGTTCATTCACAATATTCCCAATTTTTGCAATTGTGTCTGATGTAAAATAAATATTTGTTGAATGGTACAGTGTCTATAAAATGGTGTGTCTGTATGTGCATATGAGGGAAATACTTATCAGAATGTCTTTGCAGTAGTGAAGATATATTAGCATTTGTATGTCATTGATTTATCTGTACATTCAACTTATTTATGATCAAGGATGCTGCAATCTTTCTAAGTGCAGTTAAAGCAGGCTTAAGTCAACAGGTATCAACAGAATACTTGTTGATGTGCTAGACCAGTGGTCCTCAAATGTCTATCTGCATTGTAGAAACTTTAAGAGCTTTCTAAAACAGGGTGCTGAATACCACCCCAGGTCTGTCAGGAGCGTGAGAATGTGCGTTTCCAACAGATGCTGATGCTGCTGGTTTGAGGACCACAGTTTGGGAACTACCATATTGGATGATTTTTCTAAGCCCCTTTCAGTGAACATCTTGTCCATTATGTAGCTTGACCCAGAATTGGTGAGACACGAGGGAAGGAGTAGATTTGTTTCATTTAAGCAGCTACAATACACTATACAGCCCTACTGTTCAACATGGGATTTACATACTACCTTCAGCTAATCCTGATGAAGAGTTCAGGCCTGTTTAAGAGTTCTCTTTACAGTAAGTACCAATACCATGTTTTTAAAATAAACCGTATCTTTCTTTAATTGGCATGTCTAAGTAGAAACGGGAAAACAGGATATGAAGATCAGAGTAACAACGGTGAAAATCTCAGAAAGCATGAGGAAAATGAAAAAGAGCGATCTTTATTTAGGGGCAGGACTGTTTTAAGCATGATAACTTTGGAGAAATCAAACTTATTTCCTTTGAAGAAATCTCAGGACAAATAATTAGCTCTCCCTTCTACAGGAAAAGGTAGTTCGGTATCAGCAGTGTTCTACTGCTGCTCTTGCTCTTAATGCCATAGTTCCTAATCAAAACCAGCTGCCAGCTGTACAGATTTCAGTGGGTGATGCGGGGATCAAATCAGATGTGAGAGACAGAGAGACTGTGTGCCAATGCTGGGTCTCTGCCATGGTTTTCTTTTCCTTTTCTTTTTCTTTCCTTTTTTTTTTTTTTACTTAGAGAGAGAGAGGGGGAATCAATTTAAATTTGGTTTTTCATGTGGCTTTCATTGCTGCAACACTTTGTTGTGTACGTGGTGCTAGGTGTGCATGCCAAGCAGGTGCCATAACTGCTGAGCCATTGCTCCATCCCTCTGCCGTGGCTTTCTACCACAGGAGGTGGTCAAGACCTGTGATGTTATGGGAGAGGGAAAGAAGATAGGGAGGGATCTAGGGAGATGATCAGCAATGTTGCATACTCTTTATACCCCCCCAAAGTAAAATAATAGTTACATTATCATTTAATTCTGAAAAATTCACAATTATATATATGTGTGTGTGTGTGTGTATGAATATATATATATATATATATATATATTGGACATTTATATTTCTTATGGGGTACATATAGAAGAATCTAGAGATAGGGGTGTGGGTGATGTGGAGGTAATTATGAATTAAGGTTAAGTGCATATCATATTGTTACTTTATACAAATTTATGATTGTACAACAACTCAATTGTTCAACAACTCACCTCAATGAAACGCCCTTTGATCTGCTGTACCTCCCACCCATCTGAAGCAAATTTGACCGTACTTTAATACAGAGTATATTTCTGGGTTGGATTCCACTGGCATGAGTGTTTAATGATAAATGCTACTTTGTGATTCCACGAATAGAAAATGTCCTATGTCACAAGATTAACAAAGTTAACTATTACAGAAAATAAAATTAATTTACCAGCTGATTTAACTGACTAGATAGTCTACAAAAGAGTTGAATCTCCTTCTATCTGAGGAGGTTATTCTTTCTATTGGTTATGATAAACTTTGGAATTTTTTCAAAGTTTATTCTACTTCCAAAAATGTCTTCTGAGCCTTCTTCATTCTAATAGTCCAGTACATCATTTTGTACTTTTGTACACTAAGGCTTAGAAACTGTTGTTGCTTACTAAGCTTTTTTTTTTTTTTTAAAGAGAGAGAGAGAAGGACAGTGTGAGAGAGAGAGAGACAGAGAGAATCAATTTTTATTGAGTTTTTCACATGGCTTTAGTTGCTCTGACACTTAGTTGTGTACGTGGGTTGCTGGGGTATGAACCCATGTACTTGTGCATGCTGGGCAAGCACCGTAACCACTGAGCCACTGCTCCAGCCTCTTACTAAGCTTTTTAAAGTAAAAAGATACTATGAGAAACAGATATTGGTAAGATATATAAAAACAGCGCATAGACATAAACACTGTGTACTTAAAGATGCTTGCAGTAGGGGCTGGAGTGGTGGTTCAGCAGTAGAGCACTTGACTGGCACACCTAGGTTTGAACCCCCACACTACATACACAACTAAGTGTTAGAATAACAAAAAGCAAATGAAAAAATAAAATTGATTGTCTTTCTCTTTAAATAAAAAAGATGCTTTTAATAAAAAATGAAATGCTCAGCCAATAACCTTTGAACAAAACTTGAATCTTTACAAATAACCTTATAAATCTCATCTGAAATCTCTGTTAGTTCTGGAAAGTATGTCTTACTCTCAGATTCTACAAATATTATCCCTTTTATATAAATGGGGAAAAGCAAATAAAATTGTGTAATGGTCCAAAATGAAAGCTACTTAGAATTCTCTCTTAAGCTTTATTATATGGCAAATTCTCAGAAAATCTAACCTATAATTCTACAAAACTTAAAAAAGGGGGGCTGTAGCCATGGTTCAGTGGTTATGGTGCTTGCATGGCATGTACAAGACCCCGGGTTCAAACCCCAGTACCACATATACAGCTAAGTGTTGGAGCAACAAAAACCAGATGGAGAGCTAAATAAAATTGAATTCTCCCTCTTTCTCTCTCTCTCTGTCCTGCTCTCTCTTTTAAAAATAAAACTTAAAAAAAAATGTTTATTTCTATCAATGTTTCCCACCAAAATTTTCATTTGAGAAATTTCTTTCTTTGTGATCTTTACTCTGCCTTTATTGCTCTATTTCATGTGATCACAGACTTATTTAGCAGAATTTGCATACGTGGGAACTGACCCATCTTCATTCCGGGAGCAGATGTGCCATCAGAACTTCTTACTGTTTTCCTTTATTCCCTCTCATTTCAACACCTGAAACTAAGCTGTTTATGTTGTTCCAGGTAGGAAATGACAAAATGCAAACTTCCTTAGTTAACCGATTGGGAATGACCACCTCCAGTTTAAAGTGGATATTTAAAACTGGAGATACTTTAAAAAATCTGAGAGCAGGCTTGCATCAGCAAGGTAGCAATCCCCAGAGGTACTTCAGGATTATGTGATGTCAAAGTCTCATCAGGTAGCCCCTCGTAGATGATATAGGATCCAAGATGTGCTACCAACACACTTTTGATCCCTATTTGGGCTGGGAAGAAAATATGAATTTTGAACACAGATATTACTCTCTGGTTAAACACTCAAGATCTTTTTCAATATTAAGCAAAACGCATGGACATTTAGTCTACACTGTAAACCCCCGCATCTCAGCAGCATTAACTCTGAAGTGGTGTCTAAGGGCCTATTCAAAGCAACTCTGGAAAATGCTTCTTGTGCAAAAAAGCAGCTCTCAGAGCAAGATAGCAGGGCTCTACCATTTCATTGTTGTTGGTGTTGTGCTCATTTTGGCAATAAATAAAAAGCAAATTGCAGACTGAACACTTTTACTGACTCAATTTTTTTTCATGTGCTTGAAGAATCTAAATAGCTTAAAACAAATAAAAATTCAAATGTGTGTGTGATTTATTCAGTAGATTCATAAATGGTTGCAGGCTCTTCATTGCACATTTAGAAGCCATATGGTAATGCTGGGTCCCAACACACTGTAACAGGTCTGGAGCCCCACTGATGCTCTGCACTGCAGAGCCCTTATAGCTGACATCCAATTCCACAGCAGTATGTGGCTGGTCCGGAGAACTTCAGTATTCTTCTGTGCCTCCAGGTGGGAAGGTCTCTCTAGTGTGGCTGATTCTTATCCAATTAAAAGGACTCTAGAAAAACAGTTCTAGGGAATGATAAAAGGATAAAATTCCAAAGTGGCTTTTGTCAACATGCCATAGAATCTTGATGGAGATAATAAAACTATTGAGAATAAACATAGAAATGCCCCTTTCTTTCAGGTTCCTTTATATCTTTCAATAATTTCTAGGCTGAAAAACAAGGCTTCTTCAGTGTGTGTAGCCTGGAGTTTTTTGGATGATAGTTAAAATTCTGTTAACCAGAGAGAACTGGGTAATGTTGGGGAGATTGGAAGCAAATACCAGAAGGACGTTAGTAACAGCTCACTAAATGTTAATTTCATTTAATAATATATAGTTGACCTTAATAAGTCAGTGGGGTAGGTAAAGGGGAGAAAGCTATGGAAATGTGGCTTAGATTTGAAACTCTAGCTTTTGAAGATAACAAAGGATAAATTCTTTAGGTTCTGAGTTTCTCAAACATAATAAGGGGTGTCAGAACTCTTCCAGTTTTCTTCCAGCTCTAAGATTTAATAACTGCAATTCAAATTTATGTATCTATTGTCACCATTTCAAGGCACAAATAAAAACATGAATAGAAAACATGTTTATATTTCATTTTTCCTTACTCCTTAATATTATGGTTGGACCATGATTCTAAGGATGCTCACAGGATCTTCAATTTATGTGCAAAACCAGCAAGCCAAGATAAGTCTGCAGAATCTACCATTTTGCTTCTATTTCCACATTAGTGTGTCTATCACTATAAAATATTACGTGAAAGAATAATGTCATAAGATGTAATGCAATAACAAGATGAAAAGTTTCTTTCTTTAATTCAGGTCAAATATCTGTTATTTGGGGTACAAAAATCTTCCAGACTCTTGGCATATAGTGCCCCAAACTAACTGCATCATTGCACTATCTTATGTTTTCAACATTCACTGAGAACCTGGTCTTTGAATTTGAACATGAGCTGTCTATGCAGCAATAGTAATGAACAAAAAGAGACGGATCCACAAGCCTCTTTGGTTGCTTATTGTACTCAACTATACACTCTATAATGTGTCTTAAATAGTTTTCCTTCAGGATGAAGGTTAGTGGGAAAATATTAACTTTATTCTTGAGAAGTACAATCATTTTATATTTAAATATGTACATATAGTATGTATTCTTTAACTGAATATTAAGTCCTGCTACATTTAAGCATGTAGCATTTTAAAATATTACAACACTTTTCTCCACTTTCTGAAGATGCCAAGTTCTCATACATTCAGAGAGAAAGGAAATATATTTTAATATCATTTAATCAGCCAGCCATGGATCTAAGTGAATTCCAGACCAAGCCTTCTCACAACCTGCCATTTTATTAATCTCCTGATACATATAATTTGGGTTTTTCCTATAAAGTATACATAAACCTCTGAGCCTATGGTGTAGCATGCTTAAAGGGGTACATTCTACTGTTAGAAGCATGAATGCATATTGAAAACTATGCTGGTACTGGTGCACGCACACACACGCACACACACACACCACAACTCAACACCTTTTCCTGAACATTTTACATCATTGGCATGTTGCAGAACATGTCCAGATTCTGCACATTTTAATTTTGAGCTGCAGCTAATGGAAACACATGCTTTCTCCTTGGCAGCAGCACACCCCAGATGTGCAGCCTCTACAAGGAGTTGCTCCAACAGTGTAAACTGGCTATCGCCTTCCTTCGTCTGCTTTCCCCAGCAGATCCCAATGTGGTGATGCTGTGGACCATGCCAGTTTCCCTGACTTTCACACCATTCTCTCATAAGTGTGGAGAGTTGGGTTACTTTATATGTTTCTAAACTGAGAAGGAACAAATCACAGGTACAGTGGATTTTCAATTTTATGCAATTGAGAAAAGGAAAAAAAAAGTTTCCATACTCTCATGTGAGGCAGTATGTTCTACATACTAAATCAAGTGTAGGGCTGAGCACCTCTGGACTGGGGCATGAGCTGCTCTGGACTGGAGCTGAATTCGTAACCATTCTTCTATATGTTAAGATCACACATGTTTGCATGTAAAAACCCAACTACGGGCTCCTTTTAGACAAAGAGCCATTGTTTGTGGTTTTGACCCCAGAGTCCCTTGGGCTTCTGTGGTTGCAGGCAGAAATGGTAATTCAATCATTTCAACTACACACAAAGTCGGAAATGATTCTGGAAAATTTCTCAGTTTCAAACATATTCAATCCCTATTTGAAACAATTTTGACCGATTTTCATGGAGGCTGAATTTTAAAGGCTTGCATTACTTAGACATAAAGGCAAAACACTAATTTTCCCTAGTAGTTTTTATATTAGAGTGAGGCAATTCCCATCCAATCTTACCAAATCAAGTGTCCTACATATTCATGGTTGCTATAGATAATGTGAATAATTTGCTCCAAACCTCTTTCAAAGTTGTTTGAAACAAGAAAATAAAAGAAGGGGGAAAAAGAATGGTGTTTCAGAATAATTGGTATAGTAACTGTCACTTTCTTAAAGGTACATTGGTATTATTCTTAAGTACCTAGAAATAATTTCTTATATTCTTTCTTATGGTTTCCTGTGAAGCAAATTCATTGCACAAAACAGTATGATGTTGCTGAAGATAAAGTCTACCCTTATTTTCCAAAGTTCTTCACCTTTTCAGTAGATGGCATTTTTCACCAAACACTGAAGACGTGCATAGTCTGTTGGGTAGATTAAATGAAGTGCATGGTATGCATGGTGTGTCTCAACTCTTCTATTCCCATGTTCACTATAACATCTTTTTTTTTTGTTTGTTTGTTTTCTTGCATAAGAAACTGGTAGTCCTAGCAGTGGAAATGGCACACATGTGATCCAGTGCCTGAAGTTTCCCCTCCTTTCCCTGTCAATAGCTGCCTCTGGGGTCTCAAAGTGCTTCATTTCTCAGAGCTTCAGTATCCTCTTCTATTGAAGAGATTAGTAGTTTCCCAATGTGCTTTTTTTTTTTTTTAGCACCAAAATCCCTTTGTTAAATAGAACTCCTATATATATAAAGTAGATGAAAGTACTTCACATATTAGCATTCATTTTATAAGTTCAAATTCATAATAAGTCATCTGGCCTTCCAGTAACCCCCTCAGACCATATAGATGAGAAAGCCTCACTCTAGGTATAACAGAAACTTCAAAGGATGCTGGTACTCTGAAGATTTTACATCTTTGTCTTACTAACCCTGTGTGTCCAACATCTGGGATTTTTATGATAGAATAAAATCCTCCATCTTTAAGCCATAGTTTTTTAGATTCCTTACCATGAAGTTGAATCTAGGCCTAACTAAACAAGTTGAATTCTCCCTCCCTACCCTACCCCCCCCAAAATACTGAACCACTGTTCCTCTTTTCCAGAAGATGTGTTGAAATCTCTACATTGACAGGGTGGAGACCAGAGGGATTCCATGATTTTCTTTGCAACCTTACCTTCCCCACACTTCCTATATCTTTACAACAATAAAGAGCCAAATTCATATTCACTTAAGAAGGAAAGGGAGACGTAGATTTAGGAAAAGAAGAGGAAGAGGGTAAAAACATACGCAGAAAATAAATACTGTGTTATCTGATTTGGTACAGGATTTCTGAGGTTATACAATGTCAAATTTTTTGTAGAATTTTCACTGCATCTCAGTGTAGCAGGTAGCTCCAGACACACAGAGTAACATATATCCCATGTTCAAAATGAATATACAAACTGGTGGGGGAGACAGCACAAAGCAATCCCTTCCATGCATAGGTACTATTGACTTGTCTATCTAAAATAGCACCCAATTACTCTGCTCCCATTTCTTTATAGCACTTTGCACCTCCCAACATAGTGTAAACTTCTGTTTCTTAATTTACTGGTTCCATTCCTTCAACATTTGAGTGAAAGCAACATAACAGCAAAATCTCTACATTGTCCACTGCTTTAGTTTCAGTGCCTAGGAAAGAATCTGGAACATAGTAGATGTTCAATAAATATTTATTGCATAGATCAAATAATATTTTTTTTGTTTTTGCTATTTAGACAAAACCCACCAGATCACTTAAGTCTATTTCAATTTATACCTGAAATTATCCTTTTTGTTACATATCATTTTTAATAGTGAAATAAAGTTATTTACATCTCATGCTAATATCTTGACAGTGAAATGAGATAAAAAATGGCAATATCCTTTGATTAATCCTTGATAAGTATTCTGGAATCACATCAAATTTTTTAATGTCTTTTCCATATGACAGATCATCAATTACTGGGAGAGAGTTATCATATCCAACCCTATTGCATCCTCACCAATATTCTGTTATTCAAACTAAAAGTCTGCAGTTCCTGAAACCATTTCTCATGTGGCTTATCACTCTTGTTGCTGTTCCCCCCAGTCATGCCCTAAATTGTTAGAATTCACTGAAAAAATGTAGTGTGTAGTCTTTTTATTCTCACTGTCCCTTTATATTTTTTCTTGTCCCTTTATAAACATTTTTATTTATTTATTTTTATATACATTTTTTAAATTACAGCATTACATAGCAGTTTGGTTCATTCTAACAAAATCATACATGCACAGAATTTGATTTCAGTTAACAATCCCTCCTGTCCTCCCTCCCCCAGTGTCCTTCATCTACTACACCAGTCTTCCTTTACTTACTTACTTATTTATTTATTTATTTATGAATGGTTCTTTATGCTTACACGTAAAGATTAAATTCACTGTGGTACATTTACATATGAAAATAGCATTTTTTAATTTAATTTTTAAATTTTTTCTGAAATTAAGGTCCATTTACTATTGAATAGATTACATATTCACACAGTAGAAAATTCAAAATACAAGTGTTTTCACACTAGCACCCATTCTTTTCTTTCTTTTCTTTTTTTTTTTCTTTAATGAGAGAGGGACAGTGAGAGAGAAAGGGAATCAATTTTATTTAGTTTTTCATGTAGCCCCCATTGCTCAGACACTTAGTTGTAAGTTGTAACTCAGTTGTACCTGGTGCTGGGGTTGGAATCCGTGTCCTCACGCATTCCAGGCAAGCGCTGCTCCAGCCCCAGCACCTATTCTTTAATGCAATGCTCCAGGTAGACTTTGTGCAGAATCATACAGAAGGCTCCCAACCTCCTTTCCTAGATAGCTATTTACTCCTACCTTTACCTTCCCTCTGATATCCAAAATATTATGAATATTTAGGATGAATACCAAAATAACTATTTGATAGTTAGTTCAGTCTAATCCCTACCAGCTAAGCCAAGAGGACGGAACCTGACCCCTGAAGAGCAGAGAAAAAGCAAGCCTAAAGGAAGCAGGAAATAACTAGCCAGCCCAGAAAAGTCTCCTGGTGGGAAGGAGGAAACTTCATCTATTGCTCATAGTGTAATCTTATGCAAATTATCATGTTTCCTACAAACACATCTTCCAATAAGTAAGCAGGCTTCTCATTCAATACTGACAAGCATGTAAAACTATCTCTAATCTCTATAAGACCCCCAAAACATCTGGAAAAAGAAGTAAAAATTGCCCAGATGTTTGAGGAATGATAGGGTTGATACTGTAGCTGGTCGCAGCTGCCATAACACTTTCACAGGACCTCACTGAATTGCTTATATTTCTCCATTACAACAGCTTTACTCACACACACACACACACACACACACACACACACACACACACACCAAAAACACTTAGAACATTATGAAGGACTTCTAACTTCTATTACTTTTCTAAGGAAGGAAAGCAAATTGAGATTTTTATCATCAGGGTCTATAAATCAATGAAACGTGTCAATCTGAAATTACTATTTCATGTGAAAGTTTAAATGGAATTTGCATTTTCATTTTTCATTGTCTGTGAACCTTCAGAACTTTTCTTGTGCTAGAAACATGTTGGTTCCCCTGATGATAAAAAGCAAGTGACTATTTCTAGCCCTTGAGTTTTTATCTTATGAGTGTCTCATCTGCAACTGCCTAATCTTCAAGGTTCTTTCATGTTCCATGATTCTAGGAGTCCATGAGGAGAGAGAACACAATTGTGATCTAACAATGCTGTGGTTATTGCTTTTTACACAAATCTAGAACCTTGAAGTGATTCATACAATACATATTAAATAAACTTCTCTTCTTCCGTGGCATTCCAATTAGTAGAAAGAAAGAGAGAGAGAAAGAGGGACCATGGAAAAGTCTAAATGGGTTTATTTCCATAAATACACTTCTCTGCCAAAAATTATATAGATTCCTTTTACGCTCTGAGTTATAGTTGATTTTCCAAAGGGGGAAAAAAACATATCCTAATGGCTAACTGCATGGGAAAGTCAATGCAGGACTTTTTTTATTTTTGAAATAAAAAATGAAAAGTCTTACTGTGATAATTAGGAAATTTCTAATGGCACTGAGGAATGGGAAGTAAAATGAGTGTATTGCTTTGAATTAAAATATAGATATTTATAGCACCACCTATTGGTTTCAAAATAAATATTGAATTTTTTCTACTTGAACTAATTATAAAGAATAGTATAAAAAGAAATTATTATTATTTTGAGTCATATGAAGATTAATACTTTTTACTTCCCAGTGATGCTATGGAAACTTTTTAAAACAAACACATATTCAAGAAAGGTGCCAAAATGACTCTTTAAAATGAATATAATTTAAAGCAATTATATGCCAAGAAAGTAAAATAGAGTTGGGAGTTTTATTCACACGTTGCTTGTATTGAGTTGTATTAAGTTTTTTAAATCACCCTTTGGATTTTATTTCTAAACTGATGAAGTGTGTTGGGCAGCATTTGCTCTGTTGTTCAACTGCAACAGAGGGGTTAAAATACATCTGGCTTTTAATTTCTCCCTCCACATCTTCCCCTAAAAGCTGGAAAAGATACTGGAAACCTTGTGTTAGAGTAAACTTCTGAGCATTGGTGTTTCATACCCTCCTACAGATGGGCTCTGCCCTTTCATTCAGGGAAGGAACATTTGTAAGAATACTGGAAATGCATCCTCTGCTCTCTAGTTCAGCATGCATCTTTCCAGAATCTATAACCCTGCCTAGGGATCCGGGGAGGAAAGAATCACTCTTCCCCTTTCCCACACATTAGGAAGCATCTGGACAATACTTTGTGGAAACTCCCTTTCTTACCCTAGGGGGAACCAAGTTTATGAAGGGATCATTTTAAGTCTATCAGAGATTTTAACACATTTGTCTCTCTCACCCTAATTCTCTTACATGTATTATTTTTAAAATCTAGTTTACCTTTTTTAAGTTATGAAGGGAAATAAAGGCACTGATGCCATCAAATGTGACATCCTGATCCTAATATATCAGTGGGCAAAAGAACTGGAGAACTGAACTCTTCTGAACAGAGGGCCTCAGGCTAGAATTGTGGGAAAAATTGTCTCACTTAGACCCCACATTAAATATAGGTTTTACATGGTCCATTTTCATTCAACCAAATATCCACCTCTCCAAAAATTCAACAGGCATTAAATGTGAAGAATATTTAAATTTGAAAGCAGAAGAGAAAACACAAAACAACTAAAAATAACAGGCTGTCAGTGGGTAAGGAAAGGAATTGTAGGAAAGGAATTGTTAGATTAAGCCATATAAAATTACATACATTTAGTAAGTAAAAAAATTGTCAAACTCTGGATTTCACATGATTCACTATAACATTAAAGAAGGAAAAATATTTAAACCCTATTCAGAAACAAAAATGAAAGAGAGAATTCAAATAAGCCAATAATACTTCATATACCCCAGATAGTGATAATTAGCATTTTAGGCTCTGGTTGTTTGTTTGTTTGTTTTTGTTAAGAGAGAGAGAGGCAGAAAAAAAGAATCAGTTTTATTTAGTTTTTTATCTCTTTTATGTTGCTCTGACACTTAGTTGTATATGTGGTGCCAGGGTTGGAACCAGGGTCCTCACTTATGCCAGGAAAGCATGATAGCCCTGAGCCACTGCTCCAGCCCCCATTTTAGGCTTTCTTAACCCAAACTGTCAAAGTGGCTCATCTTTTCTTACCCCATGACTGGCCTGGCACTAACTCTAATAGAAGCATTTGCTACTACCTTCCTCCAGAAGCACTGCTCCTCACTCTGTTAGTTTAAAAAATTCCATGTTTAGGACTACCTGTCTGTAATACAGCGGAATTCAAGGTGGGACCATGATCTCATTTGGGGATTTTTTTTTATTGTTATTTTTGTCTTGTTTTTTTGGATTTTAAAAAGCTTGGGCACATCCACAGCCTGATCACACTAGGAATCCTTCAAGACCCTTCTCTTTCATATTCCCCAGTACTCAGAACAGGCTTCACACTAAGCAGCCCTCACACCCTCCCTGCGGGTCTTGCTCAAAGAGCAAGCCATAATAACAAGCTTCCAGGCCCTGGCTGGCTTCTTGGCTCAATGGGGCAGTTCTGCTGCCAATTCCTGCTTCGAGGGCTTCATGGGTTTATCCTTACATGCACCTTAGTGACGTGCTATATTTTGTCTCTTCCGAGCTCAGGTTCATTTTCTGTGTCCTCTGGTTGCTATTTGGGTGGCAAAATGTCACAACTGGAAAAAAAAAAAAAAAAAGAAGCCCTTGATATATTTTTGCCTTTTTCTCTGAAACATGTCATACTATTGTGCATGTGGAGAAATGCATGTTAGTAATAAGAGAAGGAAATTTTGGGGTCAACTGGGGCTGTTAGAGACACAGCCCAGATAAAATTTAAGAGGGAGCTGTGGTGATGGTTTTGAGGAGACTGGGTGGTGTTCGTTTTGAAACCTAGAGTCCATAATGTGGACTCATATGTGGAAACATACAAAAAGGCTTAGCTCAGGCTGCAAGGTTCACTTTTAAACGTAAAATAAGGAAATGTGGAAAGTTTGCTCCTAGTTTCTCTTTAATAAAGTACATTAACAAACTTATTTGGGGAACACAGATCTTTTTATGAAGTAAGAAGAAACACTTTTAAAATGAGAAATATGTGTGGGGATAGTGTTTATTTTGGTAGACATAAATATACACACATGTAGTGATTATTAATATTTACATACACATACACGTATGGAAATAATTGTCTCAAAAAGTGGTTTAGATCTAGAAACAATTGGCAGACAAAGAAAGGAAAACAGAATGGTCCAGTCTACAAAACCATCCCAGAGGACACAATTCCCAACAATGGGAAGGCTGATAGCATAATAATGGTCATAAAAATAACGGGAGGGGGAATTGGAGAATTCTTTAATAGTTTTATGGATTCATATGCAAGGTTTTAAAAACAAAATTCTTTTCAAACCAACTTTTATTTATATGTGCAAAAATAGATTGACATCTTCGAATGAAGGGTAGGTGGGTGTCAGAGTCTTGGCAAGCTGTGATAACCACAGTTCTTGGGTGGGTGTTTGCTAGATGGTGGGAGAAAAATCAGAGAAAAAGCCCTCCTTCTGGAAAGATATCCCCACTACAACAAGCCACTGTCCACTACAGAGTGTGGTTTTGCTGTGTCTCTAAGGTTTGGGGTGGATTTTTATCCCATTCAACACAAACCGTGGAGTATTTACATGTTTGGGTATATCAACAAAGGAAAAAACAAAATAAAACAAAGAGACTTACACACAACACACACACAAAACGGGATTGTGCTCCTTTGTTTTGCATTTTCTGTAACCCAGATTGTGGTAATTATCTCCCTGGCTTTACAAGCCTTTTCTTTCATTCTAAAGGCAGTTTTTGGAATCGCGTTACACTTAACTCAGTTTAACAAATAAGAGTAGTCTGGCAAAATGGCACCATGTGCTTTCCACAAATATTTGTGGTATAGGCAAGCTCTCAATGTTTTTATTATGCCCAAGGTTCTTTGGTTTTAAAGCAAGTGGAATAATGTAAAGAAAGGAGAAGCACGGATTTGGGAACTGGGTGTGTGTTGGAGGCACTGTGCAGATCCTTCTGTGCCAGGGAGAGAAGGAGGGAAAAGATACATTTTAAAAATAACTAGGGGAGTAAAAAGAGCAAAAAAGGTTTGGAGGCATTTAGCAGAGCACAGTTTACCCTGGCGTGAGCTACAGGCTAATGATAGAATAATAACATTTGGCGCTGGAGTCCCGAGAGGCCGACAAAGTGCGCAGTGTGGCTTGTGCGCTTCACAGGGCTGCCGGCTCTGGGCTCTGCAGTCAGGACAAAGAATTGCAGAACAGAGGCAAAGTGAAGAAGGGGGTGAAAGAGAGAGTCTGCACTCAAGTTTGTTGTAATATAAATATACATACACTGCGCTACAGATGTTCCTCATTGGTGAAGGCTGGCACATAAATTACAGCTATGTGCTTCATAATATTTTAATGAGCTTTTTCTCTAAATAGCAACGAAAATGAACAATAAGAAGCTCTTAGGGAGCGAAAGTTGGTGTTGTTTTTGTCCCTGGGAAAAAAAAATTCTCATTATAGGTTATATTAGAATGGCAGGAAAAAAATACCGGTCTGGGTTTAATAAAATTGAATTGAATCTAAAATATGGTTTCTGAAGCTAGTTTCTTTGTGTTCCCCACCCCCCTGCAACTTTAAACAGTTCATTCAGGCTAACTGAATAACAGAACAGGGGTTATAGCGTAATTCTGGTTGACTTTCTCTCCTCTACCCCTTTCTCTTTCCTTTCTTTTTAAGAGAAAAAAACTCTTTAAGTGGAACAACAGCAATAATGCTGTTAATATATTGTGCCAATTAAAGTCTTGAAATAAATAACAAACCACTTAATATGTGTTGTAAATGTCGTACTGATTTAGGTATTGTTACGCATAGATTACATCTCTTCAGGGGATAGATGGCTGAATCCTCATGGAGGGTGTGTGTGTGTGTGTGTGTTTCCTATTGTTCTTTTTAAAATTTCACTATAGGGTCAGTTTTAAATAAAAAAAAAAGAGTCAAAGTTTGATATCTGCAATAATATAGTCAGCTTTTACTACTACTACTCCTGCAAAGAAAATATTTTTTTACTATATTGAGTAATGATCCTTTGGATGGGTTCTTCACACAGATTTTGTTTGCATGAATTAAATGAGACTATATAATTTGTGAACTTTTAAGGAAAATTATAATAATGAAAGACAAACTGCTAGATGCTACCAGGGGAAGAAGAACAATATTTCCACATTGAAAATATTGTTTTTGGGTGTGGAGTGCAGATTTGGCCTTTCTAATTTGTGAATGAGAGATCATTGATTATTATTCAGAATTTCTATTTCTTTTGTAAAAAACCTGTCACTCAGTGAGTTTGATGTTTTTATTACTGAGTGAATGTTCCCTGCTCCTACCCCTTTCATAAGTCCCATTGTGGCATATACCTATATTAAAGGTGAAGGTAAGGTAAATTCTCATTTCACGGGGTCTGTTAGACCACCAGGCTTAAATAACTCAAAATTGTTTTCACCTATTGCATATTAGTGTAAGGAGGTGACAAATTAAAAGAGTGGACCTTGAGGATATATTTATATGAAATAAGTTTTAGAAAACTTTCTGAAATATCATTTAAAGACAGTTTAATTGCCAACCCATTCTATACCTATCCTTTTTTAGACGTAAAATTATGTTAATAGGAAAAATTGGAGGCCACTATAAATTTTGCCATGCCCTCAAAACATCAGAATTTAAATGAAATTGGATTATAATGAGTACAGTTTGGGTGTCAAATTTATTTTAATTTTTAATTTGTTTAGAAGTGGATACTCTATGCATGACAGTTTTGTTAATTTAATTGGCCAGAATATGTTAACAATCTGAATACCACTCACTGCTAACCCAGATAAATGCCCTGTGTGTAGATCTTAATGTATATTTAGAAACGAATCAATTTTTAGAAAGAGTTTTCTGGGTATATAGATAACTTGGAATGAAAGGTACAAATGGGCATCTGTGGTTTTTGAGGCAGTTGTTCTTTCTACTCAATGACCTAAAGAATTAGATACTTTTAAAGTAAAGCAGACTAATAAAAATGACTTAAACTACATGTAAGCCAAAACATTTGATTAAATAAGATGTATTATGTAATGTAATTGAATGCTTAAATGTGTGGATTCAGGGGCTGGAGTGGTGGCTGAGCGGTTATGGTACATGCTGTATGAGAGTTCAAACCCCAGCTCCATGTACGCAACAAAGTGTCCAAGCAACGAAAGCCCCGGGAAAAACTGAATAAAACAGATTCTGTCTCTCTCTCTCTCTCTCATTGTACCTATCTCTTAAAAAATAAAAAAAGTGTGGATTCAGTAATTGAGTGATAGGAAAACAAATCCTACCTCTGCCACCACATGACGGCTGTGTGACCTTGGGCACATTACTTTACATAACCATGCTTCAGCTTATCCATCTGTAAAACGGGGGTAATATGCCTCCCTCAGAGTCTTGTGGAAAGGACTATATGAATTCAAGCACTTAACACTGCCTGGTACATAAGAACTACTCGAAAATTCGCCTCAGTTGTTACTGTTTAATGAAATCAGAATGCTACTATTGAATCTTTCTTCTGACTAGTTAAACCAAGAATTCAAAGTCCTGGCTCTCCAATTCAGTGCCAACATACACTGGCTTTGTGAACTTTATTTAGTCTCACACAGTCTTCTAATTTTTAGCTCCAAAATTAGGGAAAGTCAGAAGATGGTTTATTAATATGGTTATCTATTAGAACAGTAAACCTTTTAAAATAATTCAAAAGTTCACTGAAAATATCTAATGATAATAAAAGGAAGAAGTAATGTGGGGAACTGAACACCAGGGCAGAGAAATTGAGATGCATCCTGCCTGAGAGAATTTTCCTCCTCCATGTAATGCCACAAAGTCCTATGTCCAGGCAAGGAACTGCAGCATAAAACATTGGGGCCGCTGTGTACAGTGGAGGGCCGCTGTGCTTAAGACTGAGTGTGAAAACTCTTAGCCTCTCCTCCTCATTCTCAGGAGAAGAAGAGGCACTTAGGATTCTGCAGCTCAAACCTAGCATGCCACAGACCACTAATTTGTCTTCAGGGATATATGGCTTCCTCTCTCTGGACAATTAGCCTTCTTTGGCTCTCTGGAGTATTTTAATCCCTTCCATAAAATGAAATTAATGCTTTTTAAAACCTTCAAGTGTGGAATTTTCTCTTGGGAGCTGAAGCTGTATTTTCTGTTTAGGTAAAGACACCCCTCGCCCCTGACCACTGTCCTTGACAACATTCGAAACGAAGTGCTTCTCCACTGTAGACTGTATGGGAAAGAAAACATCCAAGAACTATCAATGGTCCCTACACACCAGCAACACTGATTTTTATTGATACATATTGAAAATATTTAACAATCCATCTGCTTAAAGGAAAGTGATGTGTAACAGGTCCTAAGTACTTACTTTGAGTCACTCAGCTTTCCAAGTGTTTTCCATATATTTAGAAACTCCTGTCATCTTCACCAAACCTCCTGAGGGCATTTTTATCCCATTTCTCACATAGAAAATGGGAAAGAGATACTGAGGTCTCTCTGTGATAACATAGCTCAGTCAATGATGAATCTAAGAACCCAGGGTGCTAGCAGCTACACTATGACCTAACTCAAGCAATAGACACAAAACTTCCCAACTCAAAACCAGAATTTGTGACTTACTAATCAGGCTATAGCATTCCTCTCTTGGTCACCAGTTAATTTAATGCTTTACGGTCGGATTTGAATTCCCCAATGATAGCAAGAGGTGAAACAAACTCAGATTTTTAGAACTACATGTTAGGACTTTCTTCCCTTGCTTATAATTCCTACTTTGGTTCATTTCTAAGAAAACTCACCTTCCAATATTTACATAGTTAGCAAGTTTTAACACTAGCAAAAAACTTTACTAGATCCTCTAAAAGTACAGAGTCCAGATATCCCAAATTTAGTAAAAAAGAGAGAAACTCCCATAGGGATGGATCTCACGTCTTTCCTGGAGGTCTATTACAGGAATCTCTCTTACATGACCACTGTCACCTGCTAGTTAAACTTAAAATAAAAAAAAGTGACTAGTCCCCTAAAATTTGACCAAAGAGAAGGTGATTGCTTCAATAGAGGGGACATTCCTGGCACACCTGAATTGTCACTGTTCAATCTGGTCATCCTGCTTGTGTTTTCTTTCTCTCTGCATTACCAATGGTAAAGGACTGACACTAATTTATTAAGCAAGGCAGGCAAGCATGTATCTCCATTTGACAAAAATGAAAGGGAAGCAGAGTGTGATTTGATACTATGGATGAGTTTTGAAGTAGTAAATGAAGTTGAAGCTGAATTTTGAATGTTTACAGCTTCATATTATCTCCCAGAAGACAAGAGATATAAATGTAAATTTTGGAAATACATTCCTGTATTTTAATGTCATCTTAATCTTTGCTACAAGAAAAAAAATGACAATAACAACAATATTAGGCAGAACTAATAAAAATTATGACTTTCTGTTGCTTTCAACAATAGCTTCCCACTTACATGGCCTTGCTATCTAGTTTGGAATGGCTTAAAGCAATACATTTGTTACAGAAATTTTGATCACCATTATAATATCTCAGAAGCTTAATATGTAGCAAAATAAATTCCAGATTACTAGATGCAAAAAAATACATATATGCTTACCATATCGTGTAACATCATAAGATAATGTAAGTCACCTGAGCAGCTAAGGCTGGGTATATCAAGATGGGGACTTTCTATTCACTTTAATTGAAACATGAATGCTGAAGCTTAGGTAAAATGGCTTTGAACCCTCACTACACCACTGAAGAGCAGGTTGAATTGGGGAGAGTTACTTAATTGTTTCAGTTTCCTTGTCTTTAAAACATGAATGATATTTCCTCCTATTCAGAGATGTAAGGAATAAAGAAAATGTGTGTAGCATTCCCATCAGAAGGCATGGCTCATGATAGATGCTCTATAAATAGTCTTGCTGCTTGTTTTGTGATTCGTTCTACCTTGCATTCTCTGATTTTCTTTATCTGTTGCTGATACTATCTTGATTCCACTCAAGCTCTTTATGATTAGATTGCACAATTCTACTTTGGCTAGCTAGGGATCCAACAATCAAGTAGAAAAATTATCTGAGGGATGAGCTAGAGAAGATCAAGGAAAGAACTTTGGGCTATTTGTATTGTATCCCTGATATTCAAGGGGTAGGGGAGTGTAATGTGAGGGTTTCCGTTTCAGCATGAAGATGCAGCATTTGGCCATGCAACTCAAGAGGAGGACTCGGTTTTTGATTGTGGAAGAGGCCCTTGGTCAATATGAGTCTCTGGAAAGCCTGCAAGTGTGCACAATTCTCATTCCCCTTTAGGCAATGAACTTTCATGCTCACGAGAAGACCTGTAGGCATTCACTTGATTTCCCTACTGTTTTGGAAGATCATGAAGATGATCTCATTGTTGATTAAAATGTATAGGGATTCCAACACACTCGTCTGAATAGATGATACTCCTGCACATCACTGAAAAATGTCTCACTAAACTTTGGGGGAAATATTGTAAACGAAGATCTCAGTCAAAAATCTAGTTTGTACAATGTGCCAATTGCTCGCATTGCCAGGGGGTGGGAAATAGTGTGCATGGGTGTGTCCCCAGACAAGCAACCTAAGAACAGAGCTAGAGAAAGCTGAGAAAGCTGAGACACAGATGGCAAACGTCTGGGCTGTCCTTCCTGGCACAAGTGTGTTTGTGACTGGCTCTGTCTCTCATGCAACGGCTTCAGCTGGATATGAGCCTAGTGCGTTACAAATGACAGAGGGAATGGAGAAAGTTGTTTCCCATGGAGAGTACAAAGTTCAGGAGGCAAAATGAATCTGCAGGAGAAACTTTCAGGTCTGTGCTCTCCTGGAAACATCATGTAATCCTATTCAACCAATAAGATTTTCTTAGACCCCCACCTGGGGTATATAGTGTTTGAAAGACCTTTCATTAAATGAAATTTTATTTTGCCCCAGTCACTGGAATGGGTGGAAATTTTTTCCTGTAACTAGAGAATATATTTTGAGTTTGCATGAGGAAGAAGAGTTAGACTTAATCTAAATGACTCCAATACACTTATTGGTAAACATTACAGAGAGGACAATCTTATCCCAACTTTTTGACAATTAAGTCCATCTGAAACTGGAATGAATCAGAGGTACTGCAGCAAATGCTAAAGAATCCCTAGTTGGGCATGTTAAAGGAATTCATGTCTTGGAAAAGAATTGAGCTAGAAACCTGAGAGTCTGTAAAAAAAAAATTGATAGAATAAACGACTAGAAAGCAGAGTTGCATCAATAAGAATACATGGAAGCAACTAAACAACTGCTCTGCTTGTTCTCCCCACCCCATCCTGTTTAAAAGCCCTGCCATAGACAGAAACTCTATGCCAAGAAGAGTGGATTCTACACAGGGAGGGTTGATGCCTCTAGAGATGCAGGAGACAGCTGGTTGGAAAGAAGACACAGTTAAGCCACAGCTCCCGTGGCCTGGGAGCATGCTACTTCATTTGGCTTTGGTGGATTCTTCCCATGGCTCATGCAGGCCTCTTCTGCTGCTTCCTAGTCTTGCACACAGACCTCCAGATTGTTTTCACCAATCTGTAATCATAATTTCTTTGCTTTACAACTCTTGAAGAGGATGGCTTTTAGTTAAAATTATGTCAAATATATCTTCACCTTCTTTGATAACCTGAAATGTTGGTGGCTTTTGCTTCCAAGTTTTGACTACTTACATCTTTCTCCACTCAGCCACCTTTAACTGATACTTTAACTCACATTCCTGGAATCCTTCCCTGGACCGGTCATGAATCTTGACTATTATTCTACCTCCATGCTTCTACAGAGTTGTGTATGGAGCTGTACTATAGAATGTATGATCAGGATCAGCTACAAAGTTTGTGCAAATCAATGTAAAATGTAAAATTATTAAGCATGTCAAAAGAACATTACAGGGGCTGGAGTGGTGGCTCAGCAGTTATTGTGCTTGCCTGGCATGCACAAGGACTAGAGTTTGAACCCCAACACCACATATACAACTAAATGTCAGAGAAATGAAGGCCGGATGGAAAAACAAATAAAAATTGATTCTCTCCTTCTCTCTCTCTCTCTCATTAAAAAAAAAAGTGGGAGGGCATCACAAAGCATGAAATCAAGTGTGAGGTCTGCTAGGTACAGGGTCCTTTGTGCTTGTTTAGCCATACTTACCACATTGTAATCAAATTCTGCGTTAGCTGCTTTGTGTTGACTTTAAGCATAAATGATCTATCTAATGGTACCCAAAGTTCCATTCTCTCCCTCCCTGTCCCACTCTTTCTCTTTCCTCCTCAAACCTCCTCTCTAGGACTTTGAATTGAAAACAAAGATGCAAATACAGAGGGAAAAATTGGAATGCATTTGTTCACAGCCAGTGCGCTTCCAGACTGTTGACATGATCCTGGTTCTCAAATCCTTACAGGTACGCCCAGTCCTACTTCCATTTTTAAGTCTAATTCTCCAGCATTCTTGTCAATCCTGTGAGTTTCTGTTGACTGCAATCAAATAACACTAAGAGTGAGAGATATATCTCTTTCCTTCACTTGATTGTGAGTTCTTTGGTCTAAATAAAATTAGAACTTAGTTCCATCCCCAGTACTGAAAAAAAATTTTAATTATAGCATTTAGGAACTGCTTCATACTAAAAAAAATACAAAATACTTCATGTACAATATTCCATTTAATCTTCACAATGAAGTTTCAAGGTAGGCATTACTATTCCTCTCTGTAAGCTGACAAAAATAGAAGTCTAAGATATTAAATAATTTTCTTAAAGTCCTAGTTAGTTTTGAGATCAAGATTTTCAGACTAAGTGTTGTTTACGACTCCCAGGACCACACTCATCCACATTGACTGCCTCATTTTAGTTTTCTCATTGTCTACCACTGTGCTTGGTAAGTCCTAGTTCAATGAGTGAGTGAATAAATAGTGGAAGGAGTATCCATGTCTTGTCTCACTGTACATCACTACAACCAATATGCAACAATCTTTAATTATAAAACCAAATGTCTCAGGGTTGGGGATTTAGCTCAGTGGCAGAGTCTTGCCTAGCATGCGCAAGGCCCTGAGTTCGGTCCTCAGCCCTCAAAAAAAAAAAAAAAATCAAATTTCTCTTCTCATAAGGTTTTCTTTGCCATTTACTACTATGAAAATGTTAACAATCCATCCTTTAGCTCCAATTACCTTAGCATACCAAAAATCTCAGTATATTTTACGATTTTTGCCTGTGCCAATCTGCGGCTGTCATTTTCAGATCAAAGCTCAATTTCTGGCACAAATGTGTATGAAGTACTGACTTCCAAGGAATAAGCCTTACAATATTAAATATGTTAGCTGTACTTTAACAAAGGCATTCTCAAAGTATTGTTCTTTACTCACATATATTCAAAAAATCACTAAATACAAAGTATAAAAATGATACCCAGAGGCAGAGACATAACCTAAAAATGTAATGGTGCCACACTGCCCATCACTGGAGGAGAAAACCAGAAAGGCACATTAGGTGGTTAAAGCAGTCTCCGATTTTACGTGGGGGCTAACTATAGTTTAAACAGATGAAATACATCTGGCAGATGAAAACAAAGCCCATTATCTTTTCCCCTATATGTGTCTAAACAACTCAATGTAAATAAGACATTACTGAGCAAAGGACTTATCTTTACTATCCCATGTAGAGTCAGAGTTTAAAAAAAAGAGAAAGAGAGAGAAAGAAAAATTCAATTAATCACAAAAGCTTCCAAATAATGCAAACACATTAAGCACAGTAATTATAAGATAAGCATTCCAGCAATTTTCAGTTGATTGGGTGTGGGTGTGCAGAAGTAAACCTACGTTTGCCTTCTGGTACAAGAATGGCTTACATGCCAATTAGTGGCATTGCTCCTAATTATTAAAAAACATTTTCAAGAATAATTAAAAATTAAATGCACCTGTATGATGGCTCATAACTGTGTTGTGGTAAATTGCTCAGATTTCCCATATCCATCACACAGAAATGCCAGTGATCTGAAGCATCATGACAGCAAGTAGCAGAAGCCACACTGCATATGTACGCCCACTCCAGGTGAAGCTTGTATGGGAAGCAGCTTCTCTGCTCAAGTTTCTGCAAGTGAACCCTACACTAGGCCCAACTAAAGAGAACAGTGGTTGAGAATTTAATCCTTTCCTTCTGACATTAGTTATGTCCTCATTGTCACAAAATACTGCTAGAGAAAGAAAGTAAAGAGAAAATAAAAGAATAGCCTCATCTGAGAACCCACTGCTCCTTGGAAGAGCTACTCTAAAAAGAACAACTCCATAATATAGAGGATTCTGAGACCCTAGTATTATTTCTACCATTAACTGTGGGATCATGGTCACTTCCCTGATCTTCCTAATCTCAGCTTCTTTATCTCCAAGGCATGAAGATGGATTAATTGGCTTGGAGGACTTGCTGAAATAATAAAATCCATGCTGCAACTAAGTTAATATTCACATCATATGGAAAAGAATTGGAAAATATTTACTGGGTGTTCATTGAGTTTCAGATTTTTCCATCAGTTGTTCAAGTCTTTGGCTGCAGACTGGAAGGATCTGAGAGATTTTAAAAAACATAATGCAAAGATTCTTTCCCCAAGGACTTGGGTTTAATTGGCTGGAGGTGGGAATGGGCATCAGGAGCCTTTCCAGGCTCTCCAGGTGATTCTAATGGGCTCAGAGGTACCATGTGTTCAAAGTACCATGCTGGCTATGCATACTTTAGATCTCTAGTTCTGATTTTTAAGAAATATCCTGAGTTATGTATTTTTGTACCCATTTTACAGATGAGGAATTAAAGCCAGGGAGGTTAAATGCCTATTGGTAGAACAAGCGTATCAGAGACAGGACTCCAGTCCAAGTTTCTCTGGTCCAAGTAGCCCGAGTTTGAACTTGAAATGTAACATCAGTTTCATAAGTTGTTGATCCATTTCCTTTTATTGATTATTATTTGTGTTACTAGAACACACAACCTTAAATACTTTGTGTTTAAATTTCCTTACAGTTCTCAGATATTCAAATAGAGTAATACACATGAGTAGAAGCATGAATTTTCCTGTTGTTCCCATAAAAGATTCTCTTGCATACAATATGTTGGAAGGCCAGGTGATGTTGTTCCAGAAAATTATAGCAACCGAGGCTCTTTCAATAACCAGCTGAACCCAAAAATTATGGATGATCAAAACAGGAGATGTTAGCAACTTCTGCATTTTCACTCTAAAACAAAGTGCGCAAGGCAGGTGGAGAAGGATGATGGAAGTAAATGAAGATCAAGGAAAACCTCCAGTGGCCTTTTCTTTAAGGCTGGGGCTGTTCTGTTCCTCTTAAAGTGATCACCTTCATTCCTAATGATTATCTCACTGATTCCAGGACTCCGTTACCACTTATTTAGTTATTATCTCCACTGGAAATCTATTATCTTTTCAAAAGGTAAGAAATAATTTATGTACCATCATAATTTTATTTATAGTCTTAATCCTGCACATCCCAGGTAATGAAAAGCAATCACCATCTGTATATATGCAGTGAGTCTACTATCAGGTTACATCATTAGAGCTTAAGGAAACAAATAACAACAAAAGACAAAAGAAAACAAAAACACATCACCCAGTGTTCACTATTCCTTTTTTACTAGAAGTTCCACCACCTATTGATTCACACCCCAACTGCCAACGCCCTCACCTGAAAGCAAGGAATTATATTTCACTCTAGCATGTAATTGGCATACCCATATTTTGTTTTTGCTTGTTTTTTTTCTTTCAGCAAAATCAACGTGCCTTCTTTCTAACTTTCCCTGCCAAATACATCAGATTGTGTGAGGTTCATGGATACACAATAACTCACGTGCAACCTGGAAACTAGGGAGATTGCAAGGAGATATGGAGGGGAAAGGTGTATGGAGAAAGCATGAGTGAATAACAGAAGACAGATTTGAGATAATTGTTGGAGAGATGAGAGAGAACATCATCATGATTTGTTTTGCTAGGTTGTCATTTAAAAGATAATGAAGAACTATTAAATTGTCTTCTTTTTTCTTGAGGATATTAAAGAATAAATGAAATGAAAACACAGATACTAATTATAAATCACAATTATGATAACTTTGGGTAGCTAGCTGCTTTCTATGACACTCCCGAAATATTCATTAGGCAAATACATAAACTCTATCCAGCGGCTTTATAGATCCCTAACATTAGGTCTTAAGCTATTGTGCAGGAATAAGATGGTGGCTTAACTCAGTTGGGGGTCATTATATTGCCAATTTAACTGGTGTTAAATTAGTGGGTATTTAACTGTCACTAAAACAATTTAGGGTTCAATTCACCAAAGTATCATTTTTTACTAATATTTTAGTAAAAGTGAAGAATCGGTCCTCCCGATGCTATAGCGCCATGGTGGGGGCACTAGTCTACAGCCATGAAATTTGCATTAGTAAAAGTGGGCTGGTTGCCTACCAAGGCAAAAATAAATAAATAAATAATCTGGAGAACCTGGTGTCCTGCTGTAGTTTATGGCAGTATGACCATTTTAACATCCCTTTTCATTAAATGAGGTTATTTGTTTATTTCTTTATTTTTAGATTCCTAAATCATGAGCTAAATTAGAATAGCCCATTTAATATTTGTAAGACTCGTTCATGTAAAATTATTGTGTTGAACTCCCAACTTCTTATTTTATGGAAGGCAAACACACACATACACAGACACACATGTGCACACATGCACATGCACGTGTGCGTGAGCATGCGCGTGCGCACACGCGTGTGCACACACACACACACTCACATTCTCAACCTACTCAAGAAACACGATCAACTCCAAATTCAGAAAGATTTACAAATGCCACAACACAGTTATCTACCAGCAAACATATCATTTCTTTGTTTCATAGGACACCAAGGATGCATTATTCATGAGACCCCATTTCACATGCTTATTGTGTCTGGTGGCAAAGTCCCCGCCTGCTCAGCCTGGGGAAAGCTCAGGCGCTTTGCTGCCGGCATGGAGCTCTGTGCCATCCAGGGACCAGCCGTGTGCTCTCAAGTTACTGAAGCAGCACAGGCAGTTCCAGTGGCCTCAGCTGTGGAGACAGCTGTTTGCCCACCGTCTGTGAGGGCAGAAATGTGTGGTAGGCTTTCCCCAAACAGCATGCACCGCCAAGCACACCACACATGCACGCGCACACACACACACACACACACACACGTAAACAACTCCCACTCCCATGCTGTGCATCACGCACATACCACCAAAGGGGTGAAAGGAGCCTGTGACTGGAGAAGCAGAATAAGCAATATACCACATTCTAGAACAACTCTTCATCTTGTATGCAAAACTATTGGAACAGAGTCTAGGGTCTCCAAAACTAAACACTTGTCATTTATGTATCAAAACGTTTGTGCATGTGTGAAATTCAAAATGATTTATTGTTTAGTTACTGCCTTATTTACTCACTTAATGGATTGATCGATGTACCAGGATCCCACAGACAACAAAGACTATTATAAAAAAAAAAAAAAGTGCTTTAAAAGAAATAGATTGCAAACAGGAGTTTCACTAGCACAGAAAGTCAGCCTTTCCTTACCGATAGGCGTTCATAATGAGTTCCTTTTGATTCTTGCTTACTACCTGTCTGTGGCTATTCATTGACAAAAAATACTGCACCTTGTACACTGTGAAAAATACTGCACCTTGTACACTGTGGGAAGAAGCAGGGATGAAATCATAAAATATTAAGCGTAAAAGAGTAAAGTAAAGGGAGAAAATCTGAATCATACTTTAGAGTTTTAGCCAATGTAAGCATCTGTAATAGGCAGCTCTTTAACCGTGCCTGGGCTGGAAGCGATAGAGCCGCTCGGCAACAATGGGGGTTATTAGAATTCTATCTGGCATCGTCTCATCCCCCACAGAAGAGGGTGGTGCAGGCGGAGAAGTCCCAATATTAGAATTCCTGCCGTGGACCTAGTATCCTCTGTTTCTCTTATGGACACCAAAGTTACTTTCATTTTGTAAGGACACCCTACACCTGAACTAATCAGTGTAATAAAATGTAATTCTCTAAAAACATTGAAAAGAAGATTGCAAGGGAAGGTCCATAAACCTCTTACCAGCTTGTCTTGAATTTTATATATTACTTTATTAGGAGTTTTAATTTTCTGAATCATTCTTGGTGAATAGAAACCAAATCTAGGGGGGCGGGTTTGATTTGTTTATAGAAATTGGATGTTGAATTTGTGCAGAACTTGCATCCGACCAATGTTCCGTGCAAGCGACATTTACGTAGGATCTCTGTAACCTCTTTTCCAAACAAACTCTAATTTGACATAATGCAGCATAGAATGGCACCAGTCATCAGCTTGCATCAGAAATGCATTTTATTTGGATTCAATTCAGACTCTTAACGAACTGGTTCCCGTAAATGCAGCAGATGGGAGTGAGGCAAATGGAAGCGTGTGTGGGGCCTCACACCCAGCATCCACTGCTGCTCCACTACTAAAGCCTTTCCTGAGTTAGCTGGTTAGTTAGTTAGCTAATTAGTTAGCACATTCCAGATGAAACTTTTAATTATAATTAGCATATTTATCTTAGCAATCCACCTAAGTGAGGCTAGAAGAGCTACAGTCCAGTCAAAGCAAGGAAATTCCTTTCCTTCTCTTTCTCTCTCTTCCTGATTAATGTGGTGGATGCTGCCAGAAGATGGTCCAATGGCTTATAAACCTGGCAAGCTGTAGCCAGACCTTCTTTTCTAAAGGTCAATTAAAAATGCTAGTTGCACTGTAAACAGAATTCTCCACAAAAGAATCCACACAGTGCCCAAAGTGGTCTCTTAATACAAAATATCAATTTGATTTTCCTCAGGAGATTCGCTCTCCTTTTGCAATGCAAATATTTTCAAGTGTACTAAACACGTTTTAGCACCTCAACATAGGCACTAAAACTATTTGCATGCAAAATTACCCAGAGTAGGCAGACAGGCGCAAGCTTATGCTAGCACCATATGTGCTAAAGAATTTGAGCCAGGAAACAACTAGTATCTGGACGTTATTTACAATTTAAATTTAATTTAACATTATTATTCAAATGAGAGCTTATATAGAAAGTCTCTATTAAAATTAATGCTTCACATGGAACAAAATTCACCTAAAATTATATTTGTAATAGTGCTATGATTTTTTTTGCCTCAGCTATCTAAACCATTCAAGAAGTTCAATAAAGCAACTTTTATTCCTTGTCTTCTAACTCTACCTGTATGAGTGGTTCATTTTTTCCTTTGAAATCTCCTCCCAACAAAAACAGCGAAATTGATCTTGATTGAAAAGCTCAGAAGTCAACACAAAACATAGAAGAAGCCCGACACTTTAAAGAGCAAAAGTGATTTGAGAAAATACACATTACCTGAAAATAACACAGAACATTGTCCACGCTCAGATAAATGTTCCCAGAAGCTCCACGTGTTCTGTGCACATGGGAAGTGACTTGGGTTTAGCATTTAGATTGCAAATTGCAACACACGGTATTATCCCCAGAAAGTGGCACTTCTTTATGTGTGCAAGAACACAACCCTCTATCGTGCTTCCAGTGTAACCAAATGAAGAAATCTTAAATCTATTGGCAGCAGTTGCATGGTATGCTTCACGATCATTTATTAATCCAGATCAAACAGAAAACTGTTTTCTTCGTTTTCCTCCTGAGTAATTTCCTATTTTAAATTTGGTTCGATGTCAGGTCTTTAATGTAATTGGTTTAAATGTTTAATAGGTTTTTATGTTCATTTTAGGGGACATTGCAGAGGAATCAGAATGATTATTTTCAACTCTCTCCAACCTTCCTCTTACCTAGAAGTATGACAAATGTGTTCTCAGAGGGTCTTGGAGAAGCGGCACTGTGAATAATCCTTTCTCTATATCTTTGCCCTGTTATCTGCAGATTGTTACAATTACAGTGTGTGTGTATATAACATTTTAGTGTCTGTTAGATAAAGACAGCACTTGAGTCAGGTACTTGGAACTTGTTTCTTAGTAATATATTTTAACAACCAGCTAAGTGCAAAAAGTAAATGTATCTTTTAAATAACAGACTGCTAAACAAATTCTTCAAAACCCATGTATATGGATATTAATTGGGGATAGAAATAATATTTTTAAAAATCAATTCTTATCACAAGAACAGCATTAAATATACCCTTAACTACAGAGATTTCTTCCCCCTGGATTAAAGATGCTTAAACCTAAACTATTTAATTTTTCTTTTGAGAACTTCAAGTATCTCTCTAGGTCAAATATCTTTCTGTCCTATCCTTTTTTCTTAAGAACTGAAGGAAGAAAGTGCTTTCTTGACTTGCAATCAGACTTAGAAATGTTGAATCATTGCCGAGGTGCCTGAACTCAATTCTGAGCAGCTTTAATTTATAGCGGCCAACGTTTCTATAACACAACTCTCTAAAAGGGGCCTACAGAAGAACCAGAAACCCGTGGTTGTGTAGAGGCTTAATGGGTATGGAAATCTCCACGTTTACACATCCATTCTTGCATATTAATATCATTACATTTAAACGGTGGTTTGATTTCAAACATTGAATTAATTAGGAAGGGAACTTCGAATTGAGTTATAATGCTAAATCAAATGCCAACAGCTCCCTCTACTGGATAGTAGGGAAAAACATTTGATCTGCCAAGGAAAAAGAAATTCGCTGTTTACTTCAGCAGTATCTTCACCAAATTAATTTTCTCGAAACACAGCGAACTGCTTAGTATACCTAAAGCATGCTTATTTATAGTTATCCAAAGAAAAATACTAAGATTTATAGAA
This sequence comes from Aplodontia rufa, assembly GCA_004027875.1. NCBI lineage: Eukaryota > Metazoa > Chordata > Mammalia > Rodentia > Aplodontiidae > Aplodontia > Aplodontia rufa. The sequence goes on along the minus strand of PVKS010002703.1, from coordinate 30,455 downwards.
ATAGAAATTAACAGTCATGTGAATATGTGATTTTTCTACCATCAATTAATAATTACTGGCTCCACTAAACAACATCTAGCTACTTCCTTAACACCCTCTACTACATAGACTTGGGATTAAGATTTAAAATATAATTAGGGTCGGGTTTATGGTTACATTTTCTCAAACTTGACCACAAATATAAAATTTGTTTTCTGGAAGTTGAGAAATCTTAATGAAGTTATCAAATATTTACATGACAATTTCTTTGAGTTCTACAAAAGGAAAGATCCAAGACCCATCATTATTGTTATTTCACTGAGGAATAATAAGTCACTTTTACATTGTATGTACTTTAAAAGCAAAGAAACACTGGACTGTTTCATTTAAATTCAAACATTTAATGCATCACATCTTACTCAGGGCAAAAAAGTAAAAAATAGAAAATACATTTTCCTCCCAAAGTCCTTGCCCCAGCTCCTTTGGAGACTGCCATTCTCCACCACCTGAAGCCATCTATTTGGTTTCACTCATTCAGAGCTGCTTCTCCTTCAAATCACCCACTCTCATTTTCTTGTAGCCATACCCCCTGAACATAAATGGAAAACGTAACAGCACACTCACAAGTTTTCAAATCCCACTCATTTCAACAAGTGAGACTTGACACGGCCGATACTAGAGGCTCATGTGAGAGACTGTAGAATTTCGACATAAATGCACTGTGAAGGAAAACCTTTCTGCTGTAGAAAGGGCGGGTTTGTAGAGGCAATCCCGTGGTCCTTAGAGGATCTACTTTAGGAATGCAGTCTATCCCCACAGCCCTTTAGCTTAGTGTTTACACGTGAACTTTGAACACAAACTTGTAATTAAAAAAAATTATCAAATTTGAGAAATTCTTTCAGTTCTTGCTCTTTCTTCCAGCAACCCCCCCCAACTTATTTATGTGTGCATGTGCTGTCCTCCTTGCACACTACGCATATACACAGTCTCAAAACACACGTAACCTTTACCTTTGGGCTCAAGCCATTTCTGTTAAAACAGCTATCCTGCATGTTAAACAAGACATCTTAACTTAGGAAATCACACTAACTTCCTGAAGCAACCAGAATTGGTCTCAAAGCTACAGAGAATCCTTTTTATGACAACTTCTTCCTTGTTTAACTGTATAATTGTTGTTGAATTATAGTTCATAATGGCATGCCACCTTTTTAGGGATTTTCTCATTTCACTGATTTTCTTCAAACACCAAATATCTTTTTATAATTCAATTTTTGAAACACAGAGTTAAAAATCTTATTAAAAAAAACTTATTTCCTGGATTCAAACCTCATTTCTGTGTGATCAGAAATAGGTCACTTGGTGATCCTCGAATCCCACATTCATAAAAAGGAATAACATCTCCATCTGCTTAGGTTGTTCATGGGGGTCACTATGAGATTATCTTGTGATACACTTTAGCAGAGTGCCTACTACTTCTAGAAACAATGTTGTGATTTCTACTCAGCACTTAAGAAAAAAATCTTACATGAATGGAGTACTGTAATTATCTATTTTACTTTGGAGTTAGATGTCATCATACTCACCCAAGGAATCTCTCAAAACTGATATCTCTGATCATAAAACTGAAAAGGCCATATTAGCAGAAACAAGGATTCAAATTTGATGAGTAAAGCAGGTATCTTCCCTTGTGAGTGCACAAATTTGCAATAGAGCAGCAACTTAGAATCCAGAACCACAAAATACAGGGATGCTTCATGAGTCATCCAGAGAGAACATTCACTGGCCAGTGTGTTAATAATGTAGGATTGTGAATCACTGAAAACTCCAAATCTCGGAAGTAGCTGAGTCTTATTCTTGCCTTACTCCAGGCACCTACAAGTTCTCTGATTTTGGGTCACTTTCTTAGTTCTCTGAGTTTTATTTTGTTTCCACAAAGTGAAGGTGTCTAATTCATAGAGTTGAGTGAAATATGTGATTGGAAATTATAGTGAAAAAATCTGTCTGATGTGGCTCCTTCCTGTGCCTCTTCTGTTCAACCCTCCTCCTGCTTCTGCTGTAGCCAAATTGACCTCCATGGAAACCTGACTCTCATTCTTGCCTCCTTCCCTCACACTGCTTTCTGCTTAAGACCTGCTCCTTCATCATCTTAGCACTCCCTCCTGACACCCTCTTGATTTTGCTAAACAGGCCAAACCCTTTCTGGGTGCTCAACTCCTACACAGTAGTCTTCCATTAAGGCAACAATGGCAGGTTTGACTTGATTTGATTAATTGTCTCCCAACCAGACTGAGCCACTCAATGGCAATAAATGACTTTTTTTTCTCATCATTTTATCTTCAATGTCTGGTGAAGGGGACATACTCAACTGAGTCATCAATAAATGGAAATCTAGCACATAATAGGTTTTCAGAAAATGGTAATTATTACTATAAAATCTTAATTTCAAAGGAACCTTAGAGATCCTCTACAAATCACTACAAACCACTTATCCTTCAAATATGTCTTCAGAAAGTTCACACACTCTTAAGATCAATCAGCAGAGAATCAAGACCTCAAAAATCAGTGGATACCTCTTAAAATCTTTGCCTATTATCCAATGGTTTCTATATTTCCTTTGGTTTTCCTCATTTGCACTCCATTCTATAATTAAAACAGTCTCTCAGCAACAAAAAAACTATGAATGTGATGACAGGAACTCTGAGCCATGCTCACCAGTGGGGACTTTTCTGCAGTGAAAGGACTGGAAATTATTTACTTTGGGAAGAGATTCCTGTTGGGATTTTTGCATAAGCCTTTGTGCACTGTGAGAAGCTGTGCATATTTGTTGGGGTGGGAAGTCCTGGAACTGCATTCTCAGATGGTCCTGGGTCCTCTGTTTGCATATTTACTCTGCCACCCACCCCCCTTTAAATTCTGTCACTGGATAGAAGTGGCGATAATGCCTGGGATATATTTTAATGCCATCATAAAAGTCACTGGAAGTGTGGCAACACAAGAAAGAAAGTGTGATGGCAAAACTAGAACATAAATTTTTTTTTTCCACTCATTAAAAAAAAAATCCTTAGAGACTTAAGGCAGGAAATGCTGCCACTTTATTGCCTTTTTAGTCAAATGCCTTTACAGGCATATCCCTTTAACCTATATTATTAATATTGATCCCCCAGGGCCTAATGCCATTTCCATCGCCTCCCTGTTCTGCCTACACCAGAACACTCTGACCTCTTTACAGAATTCCCGTTATACCTCTTCTGCATGTTTTCCTCTTTTGCAAATGATTTCAGAGTTTTGTTTTGTTGTTTTCCTCAACTACCTGGTAGAAAGGTAGGGACACTAGGGATAGGAAATATCCCTTTGCCAAGGGCTGGTTAAGAAAAGTGGGGACTAGTGGGGACTAGTGGGTTTGGAAACAGCAAGATATAGTTGGACTTTCATTTCTTAACCTTTACCTTTAGTGAGAACCTGGCCAAGAATATAGACCTCTTATAAAAGCAGGGGGGGGATATCTTAGCCTACCCCATTTTTTTTTAAGAGAAAGGGACAGTGAGAGGGAGAGAGAGAGAAAGAGAATCAATTTTATTTAGTTTTTCATGTGGCTTTTTTTGCTCTGACACTTCGTTGTGTACGTGGTGCTGGGGTTTGAATCCACATCCCTGGTGCTGGGGTTTGAATCCACATCCCTGCACATGCGAGGCAAGCCCCCAAACTGCTGAGCCACTGCTCCAGCCCCCTACCCCATTATTAATAGAACCAAAATAGATTAAAATGTGGTGAACTATCAACAGTTTACTTGCAGCCCTTCGTCTTAGCAAAGCACTGGTTAAAAATCCAATTAAACTGGGCTGGAGCAGTGGCTCAGCAGTTAAGGCACTTACCTGGCATACACAAGGACCTGAGTTCTAACCCCAGCACCACATATACAACAAAGTTGTCAGAGCAGTGAAGGGCACATGAAAAATTAAATAAAATCGATTCTCTTCCTCACTGTCCCTTCTCTTAAAAAAAAATCTAGTTAAACTAATTCTAAGACTTTTTTTATAATGCTTTTGTGTTTTCCATTTCCTTGTTCTACTTGAAAATGAGGACATTCCTTTAGAAAATTGAATAATTCAGAAAAATATAAAATAAGGTAATACAATTAACAGCTACAGCTACCACTTTTAGGGAATTACTACATGCAATGACCATGATGTATGGTCACTTTAATAGCACGAGGTTTGTTGTATATTTTTATTATCCCCTTTAGTTTTGGCAGCAACCCAGGAAGTAGATAGCAACACTGTTCTCATATTACCTATGAAGCAACAAAGACAAAGGACACTTAAGGGCATATGATAAGAATTGAACTTGGCAGTCAAAGCCAACTCAAGGGTAAAGTAGCTTCGTAAATTGCTCAGCAATCAAACATGTCTCACCATAGAGAAAAATATCCACATTAATAGCTTATTTTGGATTTCAATAATATAGGGTAATAATATTAACTAGAATGGCCTGAACAACCATACATTTATCCAGAATTAAAAGTCACAGAAAATTATTGGGTTCATCTCTTCATATTTTTAAATGCATAGAGATGTCTACAAAATTCAGAGGTACTCTCTTCTAGAAGAAAATTAATAGTCCATTTTTGCCCCCAAGGAAGGGAAGAATATATAAAGAATGGGGATCCACTTATGTTTAATTAGTCATTTCTAAAGATGCCTGTTTTGGGTTCTTTTTTTTCTCTCTGGCATTGAATTCTTTTTGAAACTTAAAAATCATTTCTGTATTTTTAATCGCCCTTAGTATTCCTTTTCTTGGCTCTATAATACAATGCCTCATGTTCCTTGGAATAAAGTCAGTAAAAAATAGCCTTAGTTGGCTTCTTATATGAAGACTTGACTTCTCTTGCTGTGGCCTCTGCAGGTTCTCTGGTGCCTTGGAGCAGAGTGACTGGCCTAGCAAGCAGAAGACCTTCAGCAGTTTCCTAACATGGGTGGCCTTACACCTGGATCCCCACTCCACAATCACTTTTTTGTTCCCTCTGCATTCTCTTGACACCTTGGCACTGACTTCCTGTGTATACAGACATGTTGCAAAAAATTCCCCAAATGGTGAATTTTCCATTTGTGTCAATTTCTACTCTGCTTCTCATGAACAACTCTGCTCAGAGAATCATACCGTAGCTGGTATTTTAGCCATAGGTTCTATTCTCAAATTTTTCTGAAAATTTCCTTCTTCTGAAAATTATGTTTGTCCTTTTAGGGATTTGTTGGAATTATATCCCTTAAGCTCTTGAAATTTTTCTTAGTGTTATCAGAATGCAGATCTGGGCCAACACGATGTGCTTTGGACTTGATTGCTTCCCTTATTGAACTTCCCCCTGTGTTTCATCTCAATTGAGTTGCTTCAGAGTGGATATGTTTCCAGCAGGCACATAGTTCCAAATAATGCATGGACAAAAACAATCTCACTTCCTTTCTACCATCTTTTGTTCTTAAATATCTCATATTTCCTTCTTGTAGGCTCTTAGAAAACGAACCTGGCTTTCTGGAGCCATAACTCTAAACGGCATCTGCCCCCCTTTAGAGTAATGAGACTGTAGTACTTTTTTTAAACCTGAGCCTCGAGTTTCAAAGGTAATTTTTTTCTTATAGTTTGTGCTACATGTGTGGTGGTATGATTCCTGCACCAAGAAGTAAATAATAATTATAGTTCACTTTAGTAATATAAATGTTTACATAAAATTAAAAGTAAAACAAAAACAATAAGAAGAAAATCTTGTTAGGGTTGATTTTTCACTTGGTTCCCAGTGAACATGCCCTTTTCGGGTTGTAATCCACACCTCTGTAAGAGGATTTCAAATCCTGTGGTTACTTGCCCTCAAACTTCAGGATGGCCATATTCAGTCTCCTATTATGTTCAAAGTAGGAACTGGTCAAATAAAAACTGTTCAGGCAATTTTATTTGAAAATCAGATTTCTCTCTGATTTTAAAAAGACTCTGCAGGTCCCTGCCACACTTCTGCAATTGCAGTAAGACATTCTTGTGTTTAATGAGCTGGGAAGGAGGAAAGTGGTGGGATGAAAAAAAAAAAAAAAGAAAAAGAGTACCTTTGCCATCTCTAATTCTTTCTAACGAAATCACCCTGAACAAGATCTCTGAGAACCTTGGTTTTCTCACCCTTAAATGAGGATAAGTTTCAGGACCTGCCTTCTTGGGGTGTTTGTGCGAATGGAGAGTGCCAGTGCATAGGTCTCCTGGCTAGGAGGGGAAACAGATTCAGCATCAGTGCCCTTCCCACTCTTGGCTTGGCACTGCCTCTGATGTCTGCCAGTCAGGGCTACCTGTGTTAAGGTGTCCTGTGCTGAGCAACAGAGTGGAAACCAGAAAAAACAAGACTTGAGCAAAAGAAAATATAAATAGAAACCAGCAGTTGCTCTTTCTTTACCTCTGGTAAAGTAAAATCAAATGGGGAAGGTATGTGAGGGTTTCCTAGACATCCCTTGCTGAGCTACAAATGTGCAAAGAGGACCCAAAAGGGACTCAAAAGGAATCGATCAGGGGTTTTTCTGAGCAGTTGCTTCAAAAGATTTGATGATCAATTTTAACCCATATGATGCTTTTCCTCCTGTTAGTTTATCTGGCAAATCGAATGCTCTCAATAGTTTCTGAATAAATACATATTTTAAATATCTCAAGCAATCAGTCTTTTCAAAAATACACCACAGTTCATTTAAAAAACCGTAATTAAGTTTTTATTATGTACAAACACTGGAATATACTATTCAGTCAAACACTGTTCATGAGCTAATGTACTTGGAGAGGAAAATACAGATGCTACCAACAGTATGTGGGACCAAACTCAAATCTGCTCATGAGAACCAATTGCTAAAACCTCAGAAACTTTGCAGGCCAGTTGCTAAAAACAGCCATTTTGAAACAAAAATATATATCAAATTAAATTTATACTGGTAATCCTCAAAATACTCAAAAAATCATGATTACTAACATATATTATACTATTATGTATACTTTTAAGTTTATTTGCATCTAGTGTATTTGTATGATTAAAATGCTATATAAGAGTGTTTACTGTGCATCTATTACCAAGTCTGCATTTAGCCATGTCCCATTGGTGGTTTCAAATCCATTATGTGGGCATATTTGCACTGCTAAAATTTGCAAATCCTACAAATTGGAATTTTTTTCCCCTGGAGAGCTGGGGAAAACAGTAAACCACTGACACTATCTCACTAGATTGAAATAGTAATTTGAGGAGAGTTACCTGGAGTATTCACATATACTCAACCAACCATGGATCAAAAATATTTGAAAAAAAATATTTCCAGAAAGTTCCAAAGAGCAGCACTTGAACTTCCCATGCACTGTACCATTGCATTTCACACACTGAATACACTCAAATGAAGTGATGAGTAAGTGTACCCTACAGTGTCCTCTGTCACTTCACAGATCCAGTGTCTCTCTAGGGCCCCTCATTTGACCACTGCATACCTTATGTCTCATTTGGTCACTATGAACTCAGGCCTATTATTGCCACACCTACACCGAACAGGTGCAGTGTTAACAACTATTTACCTACCATTTAGATTGGATTATGTAACCTAGAGATGATGATTTAAAGTATGCAGGAGGATTGTGTAGGTCATAGGCAAGCATATACCCTTCTATATAAGGGACATGAGCATCCTCTGATTTTGATTTCCACAAGGAGTCTTGAAACAAATTCTCTGTGAATAGTAAAGCAAAATTATAAGTTCAAAAAAATGTTTCAATATGCTTTCATATGCATTTTATCATTTTAAATGAAGAAACAGAGCCCTCAATAGACACAACTCTAAGTCATAACTGTCAGATGATGCAGCCAGAAGCAGAAATGACGTTTCCAGATTCAGATTGGACCACTCCATCGCCTGTGGCACACTCTGATTGGTAGCAGAACCCTGTCTTGAGAAGAAACCTGTGTGGTGTGCTGGTTCTGAACAGAGTATGAGACAGACTGGGTACTGGTATCTTCAGGAGTTGGGGAAAGGGTAAAGGGGACCTCCTGCTACCTGACCTTTTCACTTATTCCTCACTGCCTTCCATCAACAATATATATTCAGTTGCCTGGTGAATAGTATAAACATTAACTCTAAATAACACCATGGACAAATTTGATCCTGTCTATGTTTAACAGAAGGAAAAAATTCTTGATCATTTTGGAAAAGAGAATGAGGTTTGAATGGAATCCTGAAGAATGGACAAAATCCACCTTGGTAAGAGACAAAAGCAAAACATAAATGCATGAAGAGAAGGTAATGTAGTGACCATTCTGGAGAAAAGGAAAGTATCCAGCTTGATTGGAGAGCAGGATTTATAGATGGGAGTAGTAGGCAAACAATCTGGAAGAAGAAATGGAAGTCTAGATATCCATAATCTGAAATGTTAATCTAGAATTTGAGTGCTAAACTGGGGCAGATTTAGGAGAGAAGAGAAAGGTCAGAGAGGAAAGGAAATGCTAGTTCTTATTTTTAAAAGTTTATTTTTAACAAATGTGTTTGTGTTATGCACTTAATATATGGCAATTTAACTTACTTTCCTCCAAGCACTGGGCCAAAATCGCATGTTATTTTAAATTTATTATATCCTCTCTCAAATGCTGCTATAATCAAGCTTCCAGAACATGAAAAATTTATCTTTGGTTTACTTAAGAGAAATATTAACCATTCACATAAATTGTACCATAAAAGCTTAAAACATGATGCCAAAAATGCAATATTTCAATACCAGATTACAGAAATTTAGTATCAGTAATATTGTCTTTGGGGAAATAACATATGTGCACATTTGAAACAATTGCAAAAGCATCCCAGTTTCCATTAATATTGCATTTAGATAGTAGATTTACACAAACCAGTACTCTAGAAATTGATTCTGAGTGATATCAGCAGCTCATTTTATCAGTTGACATAAATAAGGAAATTCAACATAATGGTGGTCAACTTTACTGATGTGCATGTTGAATGAATATGCAGTTTCATCCTAAACATTCCAGTTGGAATACTATAGTTCAGTATCCTTTCCACACTGGTACATGAGATAGCATGTCATGAGTCTCCCTGACTTTAAGTTGACATACACTTAACTACAACATACATGTCTGATAAGCTCAAGACAATCATTTTTTTAAAAGGAAGGTGGACTTCTTGGAAGATTCGGAAAACTTAGCTACACTTTTAAGAGTCTTTATTAATGAAAGATCATTTTTAAGAGAAAAAAAGCAGCTTTGACAACAGAGGAAAAAGCAAGTTAAATGCTCTGAAAACCAAAGTGGAATACAAAATTAAAGAGCAATAAAAAAGAAATATATTTCATGGAACTAATAAATTTGAAAACTACAGGATTTCAGGAATTTATCACTAGTAAATAAGCATAACCTTGCAAACCCATCTCCCATTTTATTCCATTTTCATAATTTAATTTTTAGGGTCTATTTTAATGATGGAGGAATAAGGGATGATTTTAGGCAAATACCACAGATTTGAAATGACACAGAAAACAGAACCAAAGGGTCCTGTTACAGACATACTTTCCATTGATTCAGTCTTTTATTAATAAAATTACCTGGTGTTAGAATACAAAATCTTGATATATAAAACTTATGGTCATATCATAGTTTTCTGTAAGGAAAACTAAAATTTTGCCCAATTTCTAGGAACATTCAAAGATACCTGTTAGAAGAATTTAATGATGGAGGTAGTTTATCAATTTGATTTATATTGTTTCAAAGATGTTTTTACATAACATGTAACATGATAAATATTCATATTCTGAATGAAAGTTGGGTAAAGAGAACAAAAGAAGGAAGATCTGATTATGTTTGTGTCCCAATTTTTGTGCAAAAGAAAGTTCACTGAGGGTAAGCACTCATTCAGCTCAGACCAGCCTCAGTATGATGTATACATTTCATTCATCATCATACCTTAGTCCTTCTAGTAGGAACTAGCTGGGACATACCTAAAAGGAATACATTGTAATGATTTAGTGCTCATGCTATAGGATCAGCCTGTCAGCATTGAAATACGGACTCCATCAGATACCACGAATGAGACTGTGTGAGACACTTAGCCTTAGTGAGCTTCAGTTTTCTGAAAGATGGTGATAATAGTTTTGCATTAACGTGATAATCAAGTGACTAGATTTTAAAAAAATTTAAAACCCACTAGTAAATAATAGAAAGATAGGTGGAGTAGAGGGGAGAGATTGAGGGTGAGAGGAGGAAGGGAAAATACTGGAGATGGAATTGAAATAAGTTATACTCCATTCTTTTATAATTATATCACTGATGATTATATTTTCATGTATATCTAGAAAGAACAGGCAGTGGGAGGATGGAGGAAGGGACAATACTACAGAATGAATTGGAACTAAATATACTATGTGATTCTGTAATTAATGAAATGGTATATTCATGTGTTATGTATAACTAAAAAGAACAATCCAGAGGTGGGGAGGAAAGGAGGGAAAGGAGAAACACCTAGGACTGAACTTGAAAAAGCTACATTCCATGTGCTATTCTAATGTCATGTATATCTAAACAAGAAAAAAATAAAAATGAAGACAAAGAAAGAAAAAAATTGTAATACAGGAAAGAACCACAAAATTTACAAATATCCTATCATCTATGAGTTCTAATAAGACTCACATGTTACTGCCATTTGAGGAATTTCTCTTTGGATTCTCAGGAAATGTAGAGTCAGGACAGGAAATGCGAAGCAATGATATTCCAGCAAGCAGGAATGACAGTTTCCTGTAAGTTCATGTTAAAAAATTAATTCAAATGGCATGATATGGCTTTCATTCCATCCAACATGCTATCTTGAATTTGATAAGTGCTTAATATTCACTGCAGGAGGAAATAGGGACAGAAGGACATTTGTAGATGTTTCTAGAATGTTTATTAGAACTAGGTTAGGGAAGCAAGCCAGGCCGTGATTCCTGATCTCATGACACCAAAAGGAAGTAGCAAATACAAGCAGAATTGAGAAGTGGGTTAAAAAAAATGTTGTAAGACTCTATATGACAGAGTCTGAGACACGGAGAGACTAGAAGTTAAGCTATTAGATAAGAAGCTCCTGGTCCCCTAAGCCCCAAACTCCAGTGGAAGTGAAAGAGGAGGGGTACAGAAAAGAAAGCCTGTTGGGGAACAGACGTTCTCTTCAGCCCTACCACTAAAAAAACTTGGAAAGTCAAACTTAAAGCACAAATAAAAAAGGTGGGGGCACACATCTTAAATCAGCTCAAACAGCTTAAAACCAAAACATGGAAAGAAAGCAGAGTTGGGGGGCTACAGCAATCAAGTGCAGCCCACTGCTCACCAGTCACCCTCTTCAAACAACTTAGCAAGGTCCTCCCGTGGCCACACGGCTGCCAAGTAAAGTAGAGGGAAGCCCCAGGCAGTGGGCCCTCTTAAGAATCTGACCAGAAAGAACTTCTACAGGGACCACTACTAGTGGTAAATTGCTGAAGCCTCCTGAGCCCCAAAAAGGGGAAAAACTGACTGGCAGGGTCCCACACCAGGGAAGTGCCCTAAGGCAGACAAAGGCCTGGCACAGTTGCTGAGGCTCAGTTGCTCTCACCCAGCACAGCTTCCCACTCGCCCACTACACTCAGACAGAGACATCCACAGCCAGGTGAACCTCAGTGGTTAGAGCACTTTGCCTGAAATGTGTGAGTCCCCAGGTTCAATCACCATTGTGTCTCCACCACCAAAACAAAAAAGGGATGCGGGGTTGGGGGTTTGAAGGAAGGTTCTTAAGAGAATGATTTCAACCCTTCTGTCCCTTCCATCAGGTGAGGATACAGCAGCAAAATGCTTTGGTCTTGAACTTGCCAGTTTACAGAACTGGGAGAAGTTAAGCCCTGTTGACAAAGTAACGAGTCTAAAGAATTTTGTTAACAGCAGCAGAAACCAACCCAGTCACCTGGGAATACCTCCATTTCTTCCCCCTTTGGGAAGAATACTTTGGCTGGTTCTAGGATTCTCGGCTTCTTTATTTTGTCCTTCGTCACTTTGAACACATCCGCCCCATTGTCTTTGCATTCCGGGCCTTCTGACAAGCATTGTAATGAGGACCAGTGGGGAAAATCAAGATGAGCCCTTCTTCCCTCTCCACCCCCGTCCTTGTTAAGACCGTGTTCTATGGCTTCTTGGGGAACAGAGCATTTTGTTATAGTATCACAATGTGAGTGAGGTGGTACCATACTTTTGAGGCCAATTATTCAGAAGGAAAAGGCATTGAATACCTTGAGCATAGATACAATGAGGTCTTCCAAAGCCCAAAGTTATTCAGACATTTTTAGAATCAAAATGAGAAGCCCATTGAAGCACTGTACTCATTTTATATTCTAAAAAAAGTAAATATGAGTCTCCATAATCGCTAGGAGCAAACAATCTTCTGGAGTCCTTTCTTCTTCTGAAAATGAAAAGTTCTGGGGGCCCAAAGGGAGAGGACCACTGGGCTTTATGGCCCTGTGTGATGGGGCCATGTCTTGTTCTGACCTCACAAGGAGCCACTGTGATGAAGTTTCCAACAGCAGGTATAAAAGGGTGGCCGCTGCTGGGTTTTTGTCCATAAGCACAGGAAGCTCTTGGTGGTGACCTGTGGGACTCCCAGCTCGTTAGCACATTTGGCGGTTGGCGGTTGTGTTTTGGATCTTGGTTTTTTGATTTGGGTTTTTTGTTTTGTCTTGTTTTGGTTTTGGATTTTGATTTCTTATTTTGGTTTGTTATTTTACTAATTTTTTTATTTTGTAGTTAGCATCAGTAGTTGATATTCCTGCTTAGGATGCATAGCCAGAGTAGTCAGAATAGCGTAGTGTCGCAGGGGCCCAGCTCCTGCAATGAGCCAGCCTTCACAGCCCATTATGAGCTCAGGGGGGTCGTGGGGAGTGGTGTGTTTGGCGTGGTGAAACTCGTCCGCCATCCCCTCACTGGGGCCGAGGTGGCCGTGAAAGTCCTGCACAGGGTCCGGCGGAATCTCCTCGTCTTCTCCAAGCCGAGTCTGTTGATGACCCTGGAGCACCCCAACGGGATCCAGCTGTTTCAGGTGATTAGAACCCAGAAGAATATCTACATCCTGATGGAGCATGCAGGTGGGGGCCAGCTACTACAGCACGTCCCACGTGGTGGCATGCAGGAGAAGGAGGCCCGCAGACTTTTCAAGCAGATACATGTGCGGTGGGCTACTGCCAAGACAAGGGCATCATACACAGGGACCTGAAGCCAGACAACATCCTGGTGGATGCCAGAGGCAACATCTAACTCATCGACTTCGGCCTCAGCACCAGGTTCACGCCTGGGTGGAAGATGAGTGGTTTCTGGGGCACGCTCCCATTCCTTGCCCCCGAAATTGCCCTGAGGCAGCTCTATGAGGACCCCCCAGTGGACATCTGGAGCCTGGGGGTCCTTCTCTACTTCATGCAAACAGGGAGCCGCCCCTTTATGGCATTCACCGCCAGGGTGCTGCGGGTGCAGATTGTGCTAGCCAGGTACCACATTCCTCCCTGCGTTCCCGCCAGGCGCAAGAGCTCATCCGCCAAATGATGGTGGTGAACGCCAAGCAGCGGCCCACGGTCCCGCAGATCTGCCAGCACCCGTGGCTGAGACAAGGTGAGCAGTATCTATCGCCGCGTAAGGAGGCCCTCCCCAAACACCCAGACCCGGCAATAGCGACCATCCTGTTCGACATGGGTTACAATCCCTACTAAACCTGGGTGTCTCTGGCCAAGAGAAAGTTCCACGCGGCCATGGCCACGTACCTCATGGTACAGCACCAGAGAAGGGGGGGGGGCGCACGATCCAGGCGAAAGCTTTGCATCGGAGGGTTGGGCCTCGCTCTTGTCCCGATCTTTCCAGTTTCCCAGTTCTTCCAAAGAGGAGTGCCAGTGAGCCTGCCCTTCGCACCTTCCCCTTGCCCTGTGACCAGCAGCTCCCTGACGATGCCAGGCAGCCAGGGCAGAAGGGCATCACAAGGGCCAGCCTGCCTGCCGTTCCTCTCTGACTCCAGTGTGCCAAGACCCCACTCCCTGCATAGCCTCCCAGCGTGACCCTGTGTCTCACATGCCCACACCCTGGATGAGCCACACTAGGTGGGTCAGGACAACAGACAGCAGTGCTTCCCAAGACACATCCATGGGGCAACCCCATGACTACAGAGAGGGCTGGAAGATGATGACCAGGAGGATTGCTACCTTTTTCAGAAGACTGTGCTGTTGCGGCCCACCTGTCACCAATAAAGTGGCTCCAATGTAAGGGGGAAATGTGTGCTAGATTCACTTACCACATGGCATCAGTGGAGAGCTGACACAGACAAAACCAGTGGACAGCCAGAGGACCCTGTGCTCGTGGACAACACTCCCTGGCCATCAGCCCATGTGCCCTCTAAACAGTTGCAGCAACAAAATGTGCAAACTAACTCAGTGTTTTCTGCATGGGTTCCAGGAGTCTCCTCTGCCCCCACCTGAGAGAGACATCAGAGACCCTTCTCCCTAGGACACTACCCACTGCCCTGCCTCTCTGTCCTTTCAGTCCCACTCTTCTGATCTCTGATCTGTTTCTTAATAAATTTATTCCAAATTATATAATAAACTTATTTTTCAAAGATTTAAAGAATGCTGATTACAAAAGGGGCAGGAGGCTCAGGGTGAGGGCAGGAGACATCAGCCGTCCTCTCCAAGGCCTGGACCACTGTGCCTTCTCTTGATCAGTGTAGAGAGTCACTTGCCTTTAGCCAGAAGAGTTGGGGACTCATTGGGCAATGTAGATTAGCATTCATTGACTTTGCCCTAGTGCAAATAGACTTGTTCCCATTGACCCAATGTGGATGGAGACTCTCCCCTTGAGACAGTGTAGACATACTTTTAGCTGGTGACCTTTTCCAGAAGAAATCCCGCCCTGAGGTGTGTGGATAGGATGAGTAGCAACTGACCGTTGCAAAAATCACATCTGAGAAGGCATGGAAGACCCCAGAGTGTCCTCTGGCTTAATATTGTGTGCAGCAAGGGACAGGCGGGCCAGTGGGCAGACTTGGGCCTGCCTGCAGCAGTGGCCAGGTGCTTCACCACCTGCCATGCAGCCTCTCCACCCAAAATCATCTCATGGCTGTTGCTAATGGTAGTGGTGATCTCAAAGGGCCTCATGGAGGCCACTGACATAAAAGAAACATGCATGCATGTGGAATTGCTCTTATTTCTGGGTTCTAGTATCACCATTTTGTAAAGCCAAATGCACACAAATAAAACCTGGTTAGTCAGAGGGGGAGGCTTTGGGCACCTTCCAACTCTGACATCTTCTGACAGAAATGGGTCACTTCACAGCAGTGTTCTGTAGTTTCTCACTAGAACTCTTTCACCTTCTTGGTGAGATTGATTTCTAATTTTTTGAGGTTACTTTGAATGGGAGAGTTTTCCTAATTTCCTTGCTGGGAGACTCATTATTGGCATAAAGGAAAGTGATTAATCTTGCTTTCCAGAGTGGTTGCACTAGTCTCTAGGCCCACCCACAGAGAATGCACCTTACCCCTCCTATCCTTCCAATATTTAGTATGATTTCTATAAGTGGTAATTGTCATTCTGACTGAGTGAGATCAAATTTGTATACTGTTTTGATTGGCATTTCCCTGACTGTTAAAGGTCTTGAATATGTTTATATGGTCACCATTTGTATTCTTTTGACAAGTGCTTTGTTCTTGTTTTCAATTCATTAGTTGAGTTGCTTGATTTTTTTGGTGGTCTTTTTCTTAGTTTCTTATATATTCTGCATACTAATCCCTATGTGAGAAGTACTTGGTAAAGATCTTCTCCCATTCTGTAGGCTGTTTCTTCACACTCTTGTTTCTGCTATGCAGAAGCTTTTGATTTTGATACTGCACACTTACTGATTCTGGGTTTTACCTCTTGCTCTTTAGGACTCTTGGTAAGGAAGTCAGTGCTGGTGCCAATATGTGAGCATATTGAGCCTACATTTTCTTCTTGCAGTTGAAGTTTATTCTCTAATGTCTAGGACTCTGAGTTGACTTTCATGCAGGGTGAAAGGTAAGGATCAGTTTCATTCTTCTATCTTTGGATATCCAGGGGTTTTGTTTTGTTTTGTTTTTAAAGAGAGGACCGTGAGGGAGAGAGACAGAGAGAATCAATTTTTATTTAGTTTTTCACATGGCTTTTGTTACTCTGACACTTAGTTGTGTACGTGGGTGCTAAGAATTAAACCAGTGTTCAGTGTATACGTGGGTGCTAAGAATTAAACCAGTGTTCAGTGTATGCTTTTGGCACATTTGCTGACTATCAGATGACTGTGTTGAGTGACAGATGACTTTATGTGACCTTTTTTCAGTGTCTTCTCTTCATGTTTGTTTTGGTGCCTGTGCTGTACAGTTTTTGTTAATATTGCTCTGTATTATGTATAATTTGAGCTCCAGTATTATGATGCCTCCAGCATTGCTCTTCTTGCTCAAGATTGCTTTAGTGATTGTGTGTTTTTGATTCTTTCAAGTGAATTTTAGAACTGTTTTTTTAATTTTCTAATTTCTGTTAGGAATGTCATTAATATTTTAATGGGGATTTCATTGAGTCAGTATAATAATTTTGCTTGTATGGTCCATCTTTGGGTTTTCACTTCCGGCATCAATGGAAATAATTTGGTGCTTGCCTTAGAAGAAGGGAGTGTCTGCATCTGGAACCACCTTGCCAGACCCTTCTCATTTACTTCTCCTTTGTTGTAAAGGAAAATAACAGTTTTCCCTTGATTGACTTGAATATTCTTACTGGTCTGACTGGCTAACTTCCCCCCCCCCCCGTCTCTATGCCACAGATGTCCCCACAAAGAGGGGGCCAGATATTCCCACAAAGAGAAACCAGACACATGGAATCAATGGTCTCGGTGTGCAAACGGGGGAATTACTAGATGGCCATTGGTTTTGCGACTTTACTTCATTCAGTTTCCCTTTTCCTCAAAGTAAACCAACATGGAACATTCCATACAATTCAGGGAGTGATGGTGGAGTTCCCTGAAGCAAAAGGGGCTTCAGAGGCTGCTGGGCTAGTCCCTCAGTCCCTTCATTTTCTCACAGGAATACCTCTTTTAGTTCCACCCAAGGCAAATTTATCTATCTCATAACTCTCAGTAGTTGACTGTGGACGAATTTACCTTATATCCTCAGCTTGGAAGTGGGGTTGCTTGGAGTGCCAGGTCTGTCCAAGAAAACCAGAGCGAATGCTCTGAGGTCCCATCTGGGGTGCCAAATTTGTTACTAAATGTTCCATCCTTGTCTCCAATGCCAATCTAATAATGAGAGCATGGTTTTCAGAAAAAATGGGAAAGTTTTATTGCTTTGCTAGAAGGAGAAACATAGGGAGGCTGTGGTTCTCTCAATTTCTAGTCTTAAGAACATTTGACATTCTTGAAAGATGGTGGATAAATTATGCTAAAATGCTGTACTCTGCATTTTTATTAATGAGATGTTGTACCTTTTATTGAACATTTTATTATATTTCTTTGACTCATGTTCATAATTGTTTTACAGTTATTTCACTGACTATCTTTTATAGCATTTGCTTTGTATGAAATAGCTATATATTCTTGCTATCAATTCTCTCTAGGATAAACATGTGGCAAATGTTTCCTCTCAGTCTGTTGTTTGTCTTTAACAATGCTTATTATGTTGAATTGGAATATTAACTTTAATGTAACCAGTTTAGCAAAGTATACATTGTAACTTTTGTTTTTTATGACAATGTTTTTCTATTGAGCAAATATGGAACACAAATTTATTTTTGTTATTTAAAGATTTTAAAAGTCAATATTTCCGAAACAAAATATGTTTGCTAGACTCTTCCTATGGTGTTTAGGCTATTTGGCATTTTCCAAGAAACAATCTCTGTCCTACAGTTTCCCAACATACAGATTTAGAATTACAATAGTAAGTAATATGTCTATTATAGTAAGTGGCTTACTAGAGGAAAATTACTTACTTGGAATATCTTCTGGCAAATCATATGCAGTATATCATAGTGTTCTTTTTTTCTTTTTAAAAATTTCCAACCTTTCATACCTATTTTGTAGTGTAAAATTAAACAAAATAAATTGGATTTTGTGCCTAGAACATTTCAAAGTGTCTGATCTATCTCATTGTTATATTGCATGTCTGAAGAATGAAATGTGAATACAACTCAAAATGAAAAAAACGTTTCCAGGCAAAGGAATGGAATTAACACATTCAAGTCATAAAGGCTGAGACTTCAAGGCTAATGTCTAGGTAAAAGCATAGCTGAACATAAGATCATGATCCAAAATTTTGAAAAGTGAGAAGTATTTAGTACTTAATGCACAATAAAAAATGTAATTATAAAATAGCTAATATTTTCCTGAAAAGACTTGTAGATAAATACAACTAAATGAATATATATATATATATGTTTTCTCTGATGTCTTAACCATATTAGTAAGTATAACTGAACATATACATTTACATATTCAACATTTTGATAACCTAAAAATTAATAAATACATACATAGCTTATTTTATTCTTAAGAATAATTATATGTAGAAATTAAATACCAAATGGCTTGGCAAGCACATAAAACATAATAGTTTCATAGACCATGATTATATTTTAATATAATTAAAATTGCTATTTCATATGTAAAAAAAATTAATCATTTTTATAAAAAGCTATATTTTTGGATTTTTTTTGTTTACATAAGATCCTTTCCTTTTTCCTTTTAAAGAGGTAGTAAACTGACAGTAAGTTGTGGATACATTTGAATTTGTCATTTCTTTCTGGAATTATCAAACCATTGACCACAACTGAAAAAATTATAATGTTTTAATTGTGACATAGAGGGAAGAACTGGTTTCTCTTCAAAAATATTACTAAAATTAGGCAATTTATTCTACTTTTTATTGTCCATTTGCAGGGTCTTCAATTCATATGTTAATTCCACACATTGTATTGTATATAGGTGCAATTTGTGCATTTATAATAGAAACTGTTATAACTAGAGACAGAGTACACCTTTATTATTGCAGGGACCATATACAAGAAACTGTCTCAATTTGTGATTAGAAGTAAAAATACAAACTTTTGGTTCTTTTTGTTTGAATTTTTAGAAATGAATTACCAACCTTGGTATAAAGAAACTTTTATATATATACATATGTACAATATATTATGTATATATTTAATAAGCATATGATGCATTATTTTGAGTGTATTCTGCTGATTAGAAAGGTTTAATTGCATTTGTAAGTTGTTGAGAGGATCAATAGCCACTAACATCAATATCGTTGCCCTGTAGTGTCTGCATGATTTTATTTTGTACAAAGCTTTTTTGAAAAAGAATTTGTTTGTAAATAAAATAGTGGCAAGGCATGCTAAAATCGTCACTAAGGTTTCTAGACTATCTTTCCTATGCTCAGGACCCTTTGTGTCTATACTACACAGGTGCTGAAAGAACCATAGGGAGATCACCAGGTACCCTGAAATCCAGGAAGTGAAATATATACAGCTTTTTCACTTACTCTAAAATGCTACCGGGCTAGAGAGGGAAGATGGCAGAAAAAGCCAGGCAGTGAATCCCACTCTCATTATGACACCAAAAGGAAGCAGAGAATGAAAGCAGAATTCAGAGGTGAGTGAAAAAATAAATGTTGTAAGACTGTATCACAGAGGCTGAGACCTGAAGAGCCTGGAAGTTAGGCTACCGGATTTGAAAACAAGTCCTGCTGCTCTAAGCCCCAACCTCTAAAGGGTGGAAGTTGGGAATGGGGGTGGCACCCGAGAGAAAGAGGTTGATTGAGAGAATGGACATTCTCTTACGCTCTCCCACATAAAAATGGTTAGAAAAGTACAAAGGCAAAACAAAAACAAACAAACAAAAATACATCTTAAGCCACAGAAAACAGCTTAAAACCAAATCCTATAAAGAAAGCTGAGTCAGGGTTAGAGTGGTGGCTCAGAGGTTGGAGTGCTTTTCTGGCATGTGTGAGGACCTGGGTTCAAACCCCAGCACCACATATACACTAAGTGAGAAAGGCCAAATGAAAAAAAAATGAGGTTGATTCTTTCCTGCCTTCCCTCTCTCTCTTTCTCTCTGTCTCCTTCTTTCTCTCTCTCTCTTTCTAAAAAAGAAAGAAAGAAAGCTCACTGAGTCATCAGGGTCTGCAGTCATTTTGTGGTGCCCACAGCCAACCAGTCACTCTCTTAAATCAATGTGGCTAGATTCTTCTCATGCTCAGACAGCTGTAAAGTAAATCAGAGTGAAGCCCTCTGCACTGGGCCCCTTAAGAATCTGACCAGAAAGAACTTTTGCAAGCACCACTACCAGTGGTAAAACACTGAAGGTCCTCCCATACTGCAAGCAAAGGGAACAGAGGGTTGGTGGGGGTCCGGTACCAGGGAAGTGTGATTAGGGCTAAGTTTTATAAAGTCCTGCTCTGCTCTACAACTCACCTGCTCTCCCAGTGCCTCCCACTCACCCACTTCACTCAGATACGGACCAGTTTTGGCTGACTAGGGTTGGGCAGATTCACCAGTTCATGACCATTGGCACTGGAGAGAGGCACTGTGTGAAGCTGGGGGATTGCACCCAGCATTGAGGCAGAGAAATAGGCAGTCGATGTAGGCAGAATGATGCGGGTCAATAAGGAGAAAATTAACTGATGGTCATTTTTCCTGAGAGGGCAACGAGCATTCCAGTGCATATCAGCTTCACATCGCCTTCACTAACATTGGCAGTCCAGACAGCGCCTTCCCTCTGCTAATAACGATGCTTGTGGCCCAGGATCAAAGACTAGGTTAGACCAGAATTTTGCACTCAAGCTCCTAGGCATGGGGGAGGGAAAGCAATGATTAACTGAAAGGGGAGAATCTTGAGAGACTATAAAAAAGGTGAGCCAGACCCCCTTTTCCAGTTCTCGGCTCTGAGACTCCTTTCTCCTGGAGAAGCCTTTTCTTTCCATCCTTTCTTAAATAAACTCTGTTTGCACCACTTTGCCTCTGAGAGGACACAAACCCAACATTCACAAAATGGGCATCAGCATCACAACACCACCCTAGAAGGAAGCAGCCTGAGTAACATTTTGTGGTGGGAAATTGCCAGAGGCTACGCAATGGAAAGGGGTGGACACCAGTCTTAAGAGGTACATGATCACAACCATCACACAGCAGGACATAGTTTGGATACGCAGCAAACACAGGGGTGTGTTACAGCCTACATCCTGAACTTCTGCAATATTAGAAACAATCAGTTCACCACACTGTAACCTCAGCAGCAGGCCCCTGAACCAACAAACTACAGGCTGCTGGTAGGAGTTTCAGAGCAACTAAGGAACTGACTTCTATGCCCCTGCAACTTGTAAGATATTGGTAATCAAAGGTTGATAGACATCTGCTAAACATCCAAACACAAATGAACCAATGAAATCCTAATCAAGACTCAACAAGAATCTTCATCATCTTGATATCTTATACTATAAAAACTCTATCATCAACTTTGATCACATAAATACTTACTTAAGTTGAATGCTAATTGTTAACCATAATAGCCAACATTATACTTACAACACATTTGAATCTATCTCTTCTAAAGGTTTAAGGTATTAAGTGGAATCAATCATCCTATCTTTGTTTTCCTAGATATAGCTAATAGTTAATATCTGCTTCTCTCAACTCCTACTCATCCTCATACATTATCCACTACTATCTCAAAAAATATCCTCTCACCTATCTTTCCTTTTTACCTTGCTGTGAATTAACCTAATTTAGCTTCTCTCTCTCTCTCTTTCTCTCTCTCTCTCTCTTATCTCTTTTTTCACTTCTCTTACTTTCCCAATCTTTCCTTCTCCCTCTCTTCTATCACTTATTTAAGTTAATAGTAAGATTACTAAATTTAACTACCAATCTTTTTTCCTTTTCTTATTTTAGAGAGAGAGAAAGAGAGAATCAACTTTATTAAGTTTTTCATCTGGTTTTTGTTGCTCCTCCACTAAGTTGTGTATGTGGTGCTGGGGTAGGAACTTGGTCTTCATGCATTTCAGACAAGCACCTTAACTGCTGAGCCACTGCTTCAGCCCCTAATATTACTCATTTGAGCTGTTTCAGAACTTTATTATAGATTTATACCTAAATTTAAGGAACCAAAGAGAAAAACTGCAACAACTTCTGTTCTTACAGGGTCAAATAGAATGAGACTTGGCACAGAAGAGATTATAGTAAATAGGACTCAGTGTTATCTTATAAAGTGGTACTGATATTGAGATCAGCAGAGGTCACATATTGAATTAAAATATCAGTATCTGGAAAACCACCCAACACAGGATTTTAAAATTTTTATTTGTTTTTTTTAATAAAGGGAGAGAGGGACAGTGAGAAAGAGAGAGAAAGAGAATCAACTTTATTTAGCTCTTCATTTGGCTTTCATTGCTCTGATACTTTGTTGTGTGTGTGGTGCTTGGGTTTGAACCTGAATCCTCATGCCTGCCAGGCAAGCACTGTAACCACCAAACCACTGTTCCAGCCCCCAACAGAGGCCTCTGAATTAAAACAAGCTCACAAAGTAATCCTTCACTTAAAAGAAGAAATCAGAATAATACTGATAGATGGGTAGACTTACAAACAATATGAAAAAACAAGGGAAGAAACCTTCACAAACGACTCATAATGTTTCAATAATAGACAACAAGAATACCACACTGGAGTAAATAGCAGAGAAAGAACTGAGAAAATTCATGCTTAAGCTGTTCTATCAGCTAAGAGATGATATAAGAAATGAAATCATAGAGGAAATACAGGAAGTGAAAAATCACTTCAATAAAGAAAGATTTTGAAATTGAATCAAATGGAAACTCTCAAAATGAAGGAATTAATAAACCAAATTTAAAAATTCGATGGAAAGCTTCACCAATAGATTAGAGTACTTTGAAGATAGATGTTCATGCCCTGAAGACAAAGTATATACTTTTTTTTTTAGACTGAATCAATTTTATTTAGTTTTTCATCTGATTTTTGTTTTTCTGACTCAGTTGTGTATGTGGTGCTGGAGGTTAAACTCAGGTCCACGTGTGTGCATACCAGGCAAGCAGTTTACCACTGAGCTGCAGCTCCAGCCCAGAAAAGTATACACTCTTGAAAATAAAGTTGACCATAGAGAAAAGATGTTAAGAAACCTCAAGCAGTATATTTGAAAAATCTGTGACAACATCAAAAGACCAAATTTAAGAGTACTGTGGGGCAGGAGCAGTGGCTCAACAGTGTCCTGCTTGCCTGGAATGCATGAGGACCCGGTTAAACCCCAGCACCACATTCACAATCCAGAGTAGGAGCATCGAAAACCAGATTACAAACTAAAGTTGATTCCCTTTCCCTTCCCCCTCCATTTCTCTCTCTCTCTCTCTCTCTCTCTCTCTTGAGAGTCATTGGGATAGATGAACACTCTAAAAAACAAATTAAAGAATGCATAATTTTTTCAATGAAATAATATCAGAAAAAATGAGAACAGAGAGAACCCTTGGAGGGCATTCACAAGTTTTATTCATCTGTGAGAGGAAAAGGATGAACACAAAGCCCTCCTGAAGAGACAATGATTATTTTTTGACTCCACCTCATTTCACATTAGACTACATTGACAAACAAAAGCATTCTTTTGCCCTCAGATAACTTTGCTGGAACAGAGGATTTAACATTTTGTACTTTTGCCTCCGGTGCTTCATCCAGTGAAATTTCATGAGGAGGTGAAAAAAATGTAAAATATTTAGGTTTCCAGGGCAACTGTAACTTAGTTATTTACCCGCCTGTATCCCAGGACTTATAGAGGCTACCTCCCACCAAGATCAAAGCATTACTATCTATACATCAAAACTAAGTTATTATGTGAATCAACATTACTTCATATAAGCTTAAGGAGAGGAGTGAAAAAATGTAAATGTGGTGGTATTTTTGTAGTTTTACCTATACTAAAATAGTGAATCTACTAAAAAAGAAATTAGGTAAGCTATTCCACAATAACCTCCCCCCAAATCAGAATTAATCTAATGAAAAAGGTGAAAGATGTCTAGAGTGAAAACTACACATGATTGAAGAAAGAAACTGAAGAACTTAGAATATGAAAAGAGCTTCCATGTTTTTACATAGGAAAAATTAATATTATCAAAAATGATAACATACCAGCAAAATCATTATACTGACTCAATGAAATCCACATTAAAATACCAATGACATTCTTCACAGAAATTTTTTAAAAAGTTCTAAAATTCGCTTGAAAGAATCAGAAACACAGAATCACTGAAGCAATCCTGAGCAAGAAGAGCAATGATGGAGGCATCACAATACTAGAGCTCAAATTATACATAATACAGAGCGATATTAACAAAAGCTGTATGGCACTGACACCAAAACAAACATGAAAAGAAGACACTGAAAAAACTCACATAAAGTCATCTGTCACTCAACACAGTCATCTGATAGTCAGCAAATGTGCCAAAAGCATCCATTGGAATAGAGAGAGCCTTTTTAAACAAATGGTGCTGTCAAAACTGGAAGAAGGGCTCATCTTAATTTTCCCCACTGGTCCTCATTACAATGCTTGTCAGAAGGCCCGGAATGCAAAGACAATGGGGCGGATGTGTTCAAAATGTGAAGGACAAAATAAAGAAGCCGAGAATCCTAGAACCAGCCAAAGTATTCTTCCCAAAGGGGGAAGAAATGGAGGTATTCCCAGGTGACTGGGTTGGTTTCTGCTGCTGTTAACAAAATTCTTTAGACTCGTTACTTTGTCAACAGGGCTTAAATTCTCCCAGTTCTGTAAACTGGCAAGTTCAAGACCAAAGCATTTTGCTGCTGTATCCTCACCTGATGGAAGGGACAGAAGGGTTGAAATCATTCTCTTAAGAACCTTCCTTCAAACCCCCAACCCCGCATCCCTTTTTTGTTTTGGTGGTGGAGACACAATGGTGATTGAACCTGGGGCTCACACATTTCAGGCAAAGTGCTCTAACCACTGAGGTTCACCTGGCTGTGGATGTCTCTGTCTGAGTGTAGTGGGCGAGTGGGAAGCTGTGCTGGGTGAGAGCAACTGAGCCTCAGCAACTGTGCCAGGCCTTTGTCTGCCTTAGGGCACTTCCCTGGTGTGGGACCCTGCCAGTCAGTTCTGTCCCCCTTTCTTGGGGCTCAGGAGGCTTCAGCAATTTACCACTAGTAGTGGTCCCTGTAGAAGTTCTTTCTGGTCAGATTCTTAAGAGGGCCCACTGCCTGGGGCTTCCCTCTACTTTACTTGGCAGCCGTGTGGTCACGGGAGGACCTTGCTAAGTTGTTTGAAGAGGGTGACTGGTGAACAGTGGGCTGCACTTGATGGCTGTAGCCCCCCAACTCTGCTTTCTTTCCATGTTTTGGTTTTAAGCTGTTTGAGCTGATTTAAGATGTGTGCCCCCACCTTTTTTATTTGTGCTTTAAGTTTGACTTTCTTTCCAAGTTTTTTTAGTGGTAGGGCTGAAGAGAACGTCTGTTCCCCAACAGGCTTTCTTTTCTGTACCCCTCCTCTTTCACTTCCACTGGAGTTTGGGGCTTAGGGGACCAGGAGCTTCTTATCCAATAGCTTAACTTCTAGTCTCTCCATGTCTCAGACTCTGTCATATAGAGTCTTACAACATTTTTTTTAACCCACTTCTCAATTCTGCTTGTATTTGCTACTTCCTTTTGGTGTCATGAGATCAGGAATCACGGCCTGGCTTGCTTCCCTAACCTAGTTCTAATAAACATTCTAGAAACATCTACAAATGTCCTTCTGTCCCTATTTCCTCCTGCAGTGAATATTAAGCACTTATCAAATTCAAGATAGCATGTTGGATGGAATGAAAGCCATATCATGCCATTTGAATTAATTTTTTAACATGAACTTACAGGAAACTGTTATTCTGTTTGCTAGAATATCATTGCTTCGCATTTCCTGTCCTGACTCTACATTTCCTGAGAATCCAAAGAGAAATTCCTCAAATGGCAGTAACATGTGAGTCTTATTAGAACTCATAGATGATAGGAAATTTGAAAAGTCCATATGGTTATTTCCCGTAGTAAATATTATTTACCTTACCAAAATGAAGAACAAATGTAACTTATTTCCAAGTTTGATTCTTGAAGTATCATTGCTTTACCATAATCATCTGCCCAGTAGTCAATAGTAACTGATGAATATTTTTATTATTGTTTATTGTTCAAAATGCAATTTTCCTTTTTATGTTATGTATATTTTTACTTTTGTGAATTAGGTACAATTTGAAAATTGTATATGGTATTTAAAAATCTGAAACTAGCTTCCCAAAAGTCAAATATTGTTTTTTTCCCAATTTTTTCATTTACTATATTTATATGTCTAGGCCCATCTCCCATCTCCACCTCCCACATGGTTCTTATGTTCACTGCCAATTTTTCGGAGTAAATATGTGATGTAATTTTTCTCTTAACAAGCTGCTGTGATTGTCTGCAGCAGAGATAAATAAGACTGAACACAAAGGAAATTCTGGTAAGAAGAGTTGCAGAAGCCCAATGCCTCCTGTTGGGTGATAATTAAGAGAGTGTGTTTGAGCACACATCACACCTCTTGGGTTGCCATTCTCCAAATATTTTGGATTCAAAATAACTTCATTCAAAAAGCACTTATGAGTTTGAGGGAATTTTACTTTGTCTGTCAAAATCCAAAGGCATAAGAAAACAAAAGCAACCTTCGTCAGTGTCTATGCTGGAGTTGGGCAGAAAGCATTCAGCAAGTCAAGGGGCTGGTCTTCACTAATGACCTTCGTTTTGTTTGAACCAACATTTATTCTGAATGTTCAGTATTGATGAATATGCATTGTCAAATATATTTAATGATCTAGCACTCCTTAAACACAATTTAATTTAATCCCCATCATGAACCATCAGTTAAGTATTATTATGGCAATAGCCAGATAAAGGGATTTTGAACTGAGGAGAGTAGTTCATGTCTGCAAGGTCTTAGAGTTTCCTATGGGGTCAGTTCTTATTTCTAAACAAAAATAGGGCTCAACTTTTTCATCTTTGTATTCTAGTATCCAAAACATCCTTGCCATAAACTTCATGTTTGATAATGGTTTACGCAATTGAATTGAACAAGTATTCATTTCAATGGGATGAGTAGTCTCTTCCCCATGTGTCCAAGTTTGATATGAGGCATGCCTTGGAATTTAACAATCACATCTTCTGTTACATGATACAACTGTATGGATTCGAGTTTTCTACCAGTTTATACAATCAATAAATGCAAATGTGAAAATTTAATTTACATTAATCCCTCTCTCCCATTATAATGCATTTCTTCTTATGAAAGAGGCAATATGTCTAGATCTCTACTTATGTGAACATGAGGCAGATATGTAAATACTAATATATTCATAGCAGTGTTAATGATAATATTAAATAGTGTTAAATAAACTAAATATTTAAGATGGGAGAATGGCCTCATCAACCCGAGTAGAGCTATAAAAAGGAATGTTACACAGTTGTTGGAATTCCGTTTTCAATTAATTTTTGTTTTTTTAATAAAATAATATTTTCACTGAAATATAAGAAAAAGAACAAAATGAACAAATTCTAAGTATACAGGCCAATAAGTTGTGAGAGAATTGTACCCTACAATCAGTACCAGTTAAAAAAGAGATATTGCCATCATGTCTGAAACTACATCTTGGTCCCTCTTCAACATCAGCTTCTCCTCAGTGGTATTCATTGTCTGAAGAAATGGTGAAAAAAATCCATGTGCGATATTCTCTGTGGGATCATAGGTACATAATTAAATGTATAGGGAAACTACTAGAAGGAAATAACTAAAAAGTCAGTAGTGGTTACATCTTAGCAATCAGATTAGTGGTGATTTTAACTTTCTTCTTCCACAGAAAATATACATTATACTAGTAAATGATCATCAGGATTGATATTATTTAAAGGGAGTAAAATATATCATAACCAATTACAAATCTGTTTTTTTCTTATTTGTGAGGGAATTGAAAGTGTTTTTTTCTTCAATCAATAACATGGAAGACTGCACAGTTGCCTAAGAAGGTAGGCTATTAATGTACATGGATATTTAAAACAAAGTATCTCCTATTGGAACATGTAAAACGGTGACATAATTTGATGGTACCATGGACCCAATTGCTGTAAAACCTGAGTACAAACCATGATACCACACATGGCATTGTTACCTCTCCCACCCATTGTGACCTTGGCATTGCTGCTAGTACAGATCTTATAAGGTTCCCATTATGTTAGCTTTGTCACTTTCCAGAGAATTTCCATCCCACCCCTTGTGGCTCTGTTTAGAAAAGAAAGTAGAAAATGATGTTGGCAGTCATAAAGTCAGACTAGCAGCAATTATACTGAAAAAGCAGCAGAAAGTTCTGGAAACAGATGAGGAATTCTGGGAATTGATTGAAGTTCAAGGGAATATAGATGACACTTTCTGTGTTTTGATAAAAAATAACAAGAAAAAATTGTATGTTTGCCTTCATTTTTATAGAAATCAGATAATATATTGATGTAGGAGTAGAGATGTAAAGAAAGATTTAGCTCTTAAATAAGCCTTAAATATACAATTAAGATTAGTTGGATTCTTTGTCATTCTGTGCTTCCTCCTAATATTTATTTCTTCTTTTGAATATTTATTTTGAGAACAGATAAGAATTTACTATGCAGCAGACATGTATGAGACCTAGAAGGAATTAAGCAAGAATTAAATAGAAAACAAATGGAAAGAAATTCAACGAAAGTAATTCACAATATGATTTATCTAGGGGGAGAGAAGCCGAAAATCTTTCCTAATTGGAAAAGCTTCCCTCTTGGGAAGTCAGTTTTCTCAGAAGAAGTTGGAAAAAAGAACAAATATTTGAATCACTGATGGTAAAAACTTAATCCTCCATCTAAGCAGAGGGCCCTGTTTCTGCTCTGAGCTGTGGACAATAGCCCTGACTGAGCTGCCTGGATAGCAATGGAACTGCAATTTCTGAATTGGGTGAAGAAGTGGAAATTGTTGAGAGTCACTATGGCTCAAACTTCACAAATAGCAATGAAGTTTGAAAATTTTAGGCCCCAGACTGCTCTCTTTATTGTCCAGAAAGATGCTATTTTTCCTGGAAAGGAAAGCCCCAGGATAGTGGAGTGTGTGTGTGTGTGTGTGTGTGTGTGTGTTTTAATCACTCCACTCCTCTAGTAGCCAGACCATAGAATTTAGGGGCCAGCAGTGACCCAAAGTGGTAATTTTTCAAGCCCTGGCATTTGTTTAATGACTTTAACATGGTTATGTAAAAGTATTTCATATACACACTATTAATGTTTAGGTGCCAGGTGACTGCTACGCATAGTTTTTTTTATTATTATTTATGAGTCTGTTTCTTATGGTTCCCAGTAAGATGAGTGGCTGCCACTGATCCAGGAAGGGTCCTTTTAACATCATCCATTAATTTCTTCAGAGAAAGAATAGTATTACATTATAGCTTCCTGGTAGTGCAAAATACACCAGGCCATGCAGAGGTCAAGAGATTGCAGCTGAGCATCTCTAGCTGAGGAAGATTGTAAAGCTGTGCACAGTGCTCAGCCTCTCTGAGACTCAGTCTTATTTTCTGTCCAATGGGAACTTTAACAATCCTTTTGGAAGAACCACATGGCACATCCCTGCCAGAAGTGACTCAAGAATGAAAAATGCCTGGAATTAGTTTCCTAGCTCCCTCTGCGGGTCTCAGTTTCCTTAGGTTGAAAAATAACAGTTGGTTAAGAGGGGAGTATCAGTTAGTTTCATCTCATGTGTTTGATATGAGTCATGTAGAGTGTAACTGAAACCCAGTAGGGGATCATCATGAAAATGCTAGGTAGGTTATACAAGTCTGCCATGGTTAAAAGAGGAAGAACAACTACACATGTGCTGTCTTGTGTCTCCCTGACCCCCCAGATGTATAATTCCTTGGTTTTGAACTTGACCTGTGTGTATGAACTACCTTGGGTAAAATTAAGGAAATCTAATTAGGACCTTTGTTGCCAGCATTTTAAAGCTGTGCTAATAAAACTCGGACACAGCCTGGCAATTCCCTAGGCAATCAGGGACCTTTACTCACAGGCCTAGTGCAGGAGCCTACCTTGCCAGCTTTCAGCCAGCAGCCAGGTATGCTTTAAGTCAAAGGCTGGTATTTGAATATTCGCCAATGAAAGCAGCTCTGTAGAGTTTCATTACTTTATATATTCCTGAAAGAGTCATGATAAGATCTCTGCTTATCTTATTTCTTTAAACCATTCCACATACCTTACTTCACTCCTCTGAGTTTTGTAGGAGGAGAACAGGGAATAATATGCTTGGAAGAATTGAGATGTAGTCAATTATTCAATTGTTAACACATACAACTGAGAAAGCAACTTCAGAAGTATATATTATGATTTTTAGTTTT
>PVKS010002702.1:0-114377 GCA_004027875.1 Aplodontia rufa | reverse complement strand
TGGGTTTGGGGTTAACTTAAAAAGCAGCCAGTCATTTTTCTACAGCTTAGAATTGATGTAGGCTTCAACAAGCATGCAGTTTTTGGTACACTGTGCACCAAAAATACTAACAAGCTCCTTTTGACGGATCCTAGGATAAGAAAGATTTGTCTTCAGGATAGAAGAGTTCCTTACTTCTGTCACTATGTTCTTGATAAAATACATGTGTACCGTTTTCTACTATCTCACTTAATTTTGCTTATCTAACCTGTCAGCTCAATGAAGTCAGGAGTCACATACATTTCACACTCTACCACACAGCCTGAGCCACATGGGTCTTGGAGCAAGCCTCCAACTGGCTTGTCAGGGATGGTTTCCTCCATCCCATGTCACCACTTAATTCAGTGCTATCATATCAGTGGCTGGAAACCAGCCTTAATCTAGACTGCTATAGCAAAATGCAATTAATAATAGAAATTTATTTTGCACTATTACAGAGATTGAAAATCTAAGGTCATGGCACCAGCAGATTCAGCATGTGGTGAGGGCCAGCTTACTCATAGATGATTCTCTGCTCACTGTGACCTCATATGGCAGCACCAACCTGGGTCTCTCTGGGGTCTCTTTAATAAAGAAAGAAATTTCATTCATAAGGATTCCACTCTCCTGACCTAGTCATCTCTCCAAGACCCTCTTCTAGTCCACTTAGTGCTTCTATAACAGAAAAACAAAGACTGGATAATTTATAAAGAACAGAAATCAATTTCTCATAGCTCTGGAAGCTGGGAAGTCCAAAATCAAGGCATGTGTGCAGGTTCCATTTTGGTTCCAAGATGGCATACTTGGACTGCATCCTCAAGAGAGGTGGAGTTCTGTGTCCTCACCTCGTGGGAGGAGAAAGGGCTGAGAGCCATTTTTATAGCAGCATCAATTGTCTATTTTTGAGAAACCCCCATTACATAAACACCTCCCATTAAACCTCATTTCCCAGTACTGTTGCTTTTGGATTAACTTTCCAATGTAAGAACATCTAGGGACATAGTCAGACCATGACTGGATCCACCTCCTAAAACCTCCACACTGGTAATTTGGTTTCCATCTGTAAATTCTGGAGGAACACAATCATTCAGATCTCAGCTGTAGAAGTTTGTATTCTACTGTGAGGACTTCCTGCAGCTCAGAATTCTCTAGCACACCCTGACAGAGCCCACTACATCTTTGGCAGCAGCATGTGAGCCTCAGGACAGCCTGAGTACTTTGTGGGTACTTTCATTGACTTCACTATGGAAGTGTGTTTCTTGCTCATACTACATGTACCGCATAAGGTGGTTTTACTCACAGTAGCCTGTTAAGGAGTGTCACAGGTTGACAGAGGCATTATCTTGTCATGAGCTGCAGTGATAAAGGAAGCTCTCCCTTATGCCACTTCTTTTATTTAATTGGCCAAAACTAGGCTAGGGCTTCACCTAAGGTGAAGAGAGCAAGAAAATGAAATCCTATCATGTGCCTTAAAGAAGAGTGAAGGAAAACTATTTAAGAAATGACAGCACTAGTGGCAATTGTGTAGAGTGTGGTTAAGTAAAAGCAGGTCCTTGAGCAGATAAATTTAGGTGCAAGTGACAATTTCTCTTTTACCTGGTGACTGACATTGGCCAAGTGAGATAATTTCTTTACGCCTTCATCTCCTTAAATGCTGCCATGCATTATTATGCATTTAATTGGAATAATACGTGCAAGTTATGCTTCTCAATCCTTTCTATATTTGGCAATACTGAGGAAATAGTATTTCTACCAAATACTGGATAAAATAGACGTTACTATTTGTGGCCTGAGTTGGGTTGCTTAGGTCATCTGGCTTCGCTGGCACCAGAATTTAGTATATGGACATACTTGAAACTCATTCTAGGCCTAGTGCATTGAAAGAATTTAAAACATCTTAGTTTCTGCTAGGATTATTTTATTAGTAGCTCCATTAATGTTACATTACTGGATAAAGTTAAGCCACATGAAGACTGTGAGGTTAATCATATTAATCCCTCTTCATAGTTGAAGAAGCCGAAGGTCAGTGGGATTAACATTACCCAAGATGTGTAGGAGGCACTGTAAGCAGTTGATCCATGAACCCTGATTTCATCCCAGCACCCTCCAATTTTTGACAAGGCTGCCACACCTGCCTACCAGAGGGAATGTGGTAGCTTTGTTTCAAAACTGACTTTTGGTTTCTCCATCTGGCTCCCTTGAAGCATTCTGATGTTCTCATAGGACATTTGTATTTACCTTTATTTAACTACAATTTTAGAAATATTTCTAAAAATGGAGCGTAGTGGTGCATGCCTGTAATCCCAGTGACTCAGGAGGCTGAGGCAGGAGGATCACAAGTTCAAAGCCAGCCTCAGTTACTTAGTGAGGCCCTGTCTCAAAATAAAAAGGGCTGGGGTGGTAGCTTAGTGGTTAAGCTCCCCTGGATTCAATCCCCAATACAAAAAAAGAAAAGAAAAGAAAAAAGAAAAAAAAATCTAGGGTTTAAATAACAGCCTCACCTATATTTCTATATATATGAGAAATGAGTTTTCCCTTTTCCATAGAACATTCCAAGGCAGGTCTTGTTCTGGAATGCCCAATGTTTTAGAAAAGCTTAAATCCAACTCCATAGAAACAATGTTCTGTCTCAACTCACTCTATCACTCTGTCTGAAGTGCCTTCTCTTACCAGTCCACAGCAACAGACAAGGCGGGCTTTTGAAATTCCACACAACTGTATTAGTTACCTGCATTATTGGGAGATTTTTTCCTAATGTTGTCCTAAAAGAAAGAAAAAAATCCACAATAAAATGGATCACTGTTATCCTATTAAAAGAAGGAACCAATTTATTAAATGGTTACATTTAACAAAGCCCAGCAGTTTCAATAACCTATAAGCTCAGCTACCAGGAAGTGATCTCATTGGTTTCCCAAGGGAGAAAGAATTATGCTGCTTGTCCCAAGAGAGCTTGTATGTTTTCTAGTGCAATGAGACATTATTTCTTTTTCTTTTACTTAAGAAAACACGGAATGGAAATAATTTTAATATTCTTCTGCTTCAGTACCTTGATTGGAGTGAGGATTAAACCTGTCTTTAGATCTGTTAAAACAACTGAAAGCCTGATTCCCTTTCTTCTTCTAACTTCATCATAGTTCCAAATCTCCAGAGTAACAGGAAATAGGGACTAAAACAAAGTCTCTCTTCAAAGCATTCAGCACCGTATCTGTACCATGGGAAAGGAAGCATTTGATCATGGAGTTAAAACAGAAATCTTAATGGATTAGAGTGGGAGATGGGAAGTTTCAGTCCTGCTTGGGTACCTTGCAAGGTCACGCTGAGCTTTGCAAATTTCACACAATCTGCAGAACTACCTTGCAGGTATAGCAATGTGGCCCAACATTTCTTCACACTTAAAAATATACAGGGGTTCATTAAACTGAATTTGGATTACATGTAAGATGTCACTCAATAAGACTGATTTAAAATTCTTTGAGATTTTATTTTTGTTCTCTCCCAGACCAGGGTTTTATTAGCACATTTCTTACTAACACAGTCACATCTGATTCACCAAGAACAGCCTTTAAACACCTCCATAAATGAGTTAAACACATTGAAATGCATACTAATAACAATTACAAAAGAATTCAATCCATAGGAGCAGAGTAATTTAAATATATAAGAGGAATCTGTCAATATCAGGCTGGCATGAAAAACTGAAACGATAGGAACCTCCTAAGAATAGCCCTGCCTGTATGCAAAGTGATCACAGCAATTTTTAAAGCTGCTATAAGTGCATCATGTTGAACACCACGTGTGTGTGTGTGTGTGTGTGTGTGTGTGTGTGCATGGACACACACACACCCCCAGTAAGAATAAAACCCTTCCCAGGATATTCATACCCCAAGCCCTGGAACCTATTACTGTGCCACCTTACATGGCAAGGGGGAATTAAGGTTGCAGATGTTAATCAAGTGACTTTAAGAAATGAGGATTGTCATAAATCATCCAGAGAAGCTGAGTGGATGGAATCACAAGGGTCCTATAGTTAGTTACATAGCCCCCACAGGTAGTAAGACAAGGTAACATCAGCGGGAAGAAGTGTGATGTTGGAAGAAAGCTTGGGAAGCAGAATGAACAATAGGGGAAAAGATGTACTAAAAGAAAAGAAGAGTTACAAAGAAGCTTCCTGGTTTAGTCCATTTATGCAGAGCTGGGAGAAGTTTTGGAGGGGATGGTAATGAATTCTTTTGGGGCAAATGGAGGTTCACAAGCCTTAGAACTTTTAAGGAAACAGCTAATCTGGTAATAAGCTTGCATGACCCTAGGTCTCAAAATAGAGGTGTGACCTGGATGTGGAGAGTTGTTTCCTGTTATTACGGGGAGAGTAGCTGCAGCACATGGAGTAGATGATACAAGCAAGAGAAAAAGTGAGGAAGGAATAGGTTCAAGAACAGAGCCCTGAGCAGCATCAACCATTAGGAACTGTGCGGAGGAATGTACAAAGGAAACGGAAGTAGGAAGAGAGAGGAAGAAAGGAAGTGAAAAGTGAATAGGCCAGAGGAAGAAAGTTTGGTCAGATAAGGGAACACCTGCTAAAGCCTGAGATTCAGGAAGAATGTGTGACTTTTTCTGTGATTATGTGTGTCCAGGGTCTTTGGGCTGACTTATTCCCCTCTTTCTGTGGAAAGTTCTAATGCACCTGTGCCTGCACAGGTCCACACAATTATATACTTTCCAAGACACCATAAAATCTTCTTCCTTTGAAGTGGGTCAGGCACTCCTACTGCACGCTTGGAAGCACCCTGATCTTTTTTCTCCCCCACATCATAACTAAGATGGGCTAGAAATAATAAAATATATGTCTGATGAATGTCCTGCTTGCTGTCCTATCATCGCTGTCCTCTCTGCAGTGTCCAGTACAAAGCAGAATATTTCTGTATGTGTTTAATATGTGAATAACCAGTAATTTCTCAAAAATATTTCTTTTGAGACAGTAGCAACTTGAATGAATACACACTGAGTCGCTATTGTCACTTCCTAGCTATGGAATTGATTTTGAGCTCTTATTAAATCATGCAGTTTTGCAAACTAAACAGAAAAAGCCTTGGGTGTTATGAGTCATTAATTTTCTGTGCAGGATTTTGACCATCACTTCACTCTAAAGCAGTGGAGAGAAAATGAGATCCCCATGCAATGACCCCATAAAGGAGCTTTGCCTGGCCCTTTTCCCCTGGGTTTCAGTGTGGATCACAAGGGACAATATACATGGAAGTGTTTATAAGTTATTAAAAGCAAAGCTCAACTACTGCACTCTGATCATCCCTGCTGCTACCCAAAATAATCTCTGATCTATCTCTGGGTTTACTGTTGGTTTGGATTTAATGACAGCTTCATATTCTCTTGTTTAAACAACCATTCTCAGACTTGGAGTGGAGCAGGTGGATTCAGTAATTGCTTAATTGTATGTGTATAAGGCTTGGCAGTTTCAACATTATTCACCACGATAAAACAGTGAAGAAAGATAAGTCATCTTGCATAGATCTAAAAGCCTAAAAATGGTGTCAACAATTATTCAATTTTTCTGCCACACTGTGTCAGAAAAAATGGTGGATGGAGATACTGAATTCAGGCAAACGTGACTTTTGTTTTGAATCAGAGTGGTTATTGGGCATGATCTAAAGTCTCTGAGAACACTCAGCTTGTTTATCACACACAGTAACAGCGTCCCGCTGGCAGGAATCCACTCTGATCCTGTCTTGGGTGAAATATGCAACTAGAGTCATCTATCTTTTCAAAAGAGTTACTCCATAGGCAACTAATTATATCCATAATTGTAAACTCCCTCTGTGGCAACAGAGCAACTGTGTGAAATATTGGCCGCAGGAAGAAATAAAATCTGTGACAATGGCCCTAATTTTGTCTGTGTTGCCAACTCCCTTCTACGTGGCAGGTGATGGCAGCCAGTGCTTCTATCTGCTTCATGCATATACATATGGACTGGAGGGTTCAGCCATCCTTCAGGACTAAATAGAAAGGGAAGAGATAAATATTATGCCGCAAGTTCAAACACTCTCTACCAACGTCTGCCAACTTATTTTGTAAAGTGCTAGAAAATGAGTGTGTTAAATTTTGCAAGTTCTGTGTCTCCATCTCAACTCTTCGGTTCTGTCATTCTCCTGCAAAAGCAGCCACACACAACATCTGAGCAAATGACTGCAGTTGTCTTCTCATTAAACTTTATTTACAAAATTTGGCAATAGGCCAGGTTTGCCTACGGACTTTGGTTTGCCAATCCCTCTTCCACATTCCTTTTGAATATGAGCATTTTATAAAAAGAAAAAAAAACAGTTGTGTAACTATGACATCTGTAGGTACAGATTCCTACAGGGCATACAATTTACAAGTGACCTTGACTACTTTTAAATAAAACCAGAACACGCCTTCATTTCAGCATCAAAATAATATATCCTAGTCTACTTCTTTTACTCAGAGGTAGCACTTCATCTAAATGCATATCTTGATTTTAATTATTCAGTTTTTTATAGAGTGGCATACTGAATTTGATTAATTTTTTAAGAAGATAATACAAGGAGACATTTCAGATGTTGAATATCCAATTGAACAGGTAATTTACCATAGACAACTAAGTAATTAAAACTCTCCATACTATTTTGCCTTCCTTTTTATTCTTTTACTGTTAATTAGTAAGTTACTTATCAGTTTAGAAAATATAATTTTAAAATATCATAAAAGTTCTCGGTGGTATCAGCACGACCCTTCTCTGCAGACAAACATCTTTGCTATTTCGGCCACCTGGAATTGGCAGCAGACTCATCTCCTACCTTCTTCTTTCATGAGTAGGCCAATTCTTGTAAAGGCATTGAATTCTTATTGGTGACAGGAAGTGAGGTTTTGATTTAGTGTTGTTGACCCAAATCACTAGAGTTACTTTGTGACTATCACCCAGAGCCTCCAGCTTTTAATACGAAGTGCAGCGATCCTGTAGATAAAGTTGTAGGTGATAAAGAGATCTGCCTTTCTGTTAAACTTTATTTAGTTCTGTTCTTGGCATTTCTGTTGTTCTATATTTTGAGGAAAGAACTGGAAATTTTAAAGAGGAAAAGGATCATATGAAAAGATAGGTAAAGGATGCTAAATGAAAAATAAAGAGCATTGAAGAGAGGTTCAACGAATCTCTGCCCAGTGCCAATGATTCTTAGAACATGTCAGCAGGAGTAGCTGGGTTGTGACCTCAGCGGCTTGGGACGTTGAGGCAGGAGGATGGCAAGGTCAAAGCCAGCCTCAGCAAGTTAGCAAGACCCTAGCTAACTTTGCGAAACCCTGTCTCAAAATGAAAAGTTAAAAAAAAAAAAGAAAAAAAAAGAAGAGTGTGTTAGTATAATTTTCACAATTATTCATAACATGATTAAAAAACCTTAACATTTCCATTTCAAAAGGTTTTTTCTCTTTCAGGAAATTGGAGAATGGAAATAATAGGGAGGTGAACTCTTTCCCCTTTGTGCACAGGTCAGGCATGACTGGGGACAGATGCAAGGTAGGGATTTTTCATCATTGTTTACAAGAAATGCAGCCAGGCTCTCATTCAGCTTGGGCTGTGATCTGATACAGGCAAGTGGTAATGTGGGGCCTCTGACCTGCCTCATGGCAGTGACCTTGTGAGAGAGCTTCAGCCTCTCCAACCTGAACCTGATTAAGAACATTGGTGTCCTGAAACATCCAAGCACTCAGAAATGAGCAGTCCCTATGCTGAGTCCTGAACTCCCAGGAATTATGTCATAAAACACATTGATAGTTCCTTCTGCTCCACGCTACAAGAATAACTTTTTTTTTTTTTTACCTCATTCAAGTCTGAGTCTGGATATATTTATGGTAGATATTAGAAATTTACTTTTTTTGCTTCTTGGTATAAACTCTATTCTTCAGGACAGCAAAAAAAAAACAAAAAAAAAACAAACCTAAATTAGGTGTGCATGGTGGCTCATACCTGTAATCCCAGTAAATCAGGAGGCTGAGGAAGGAGGATCGCAAGTTCAAAGCCAGCCTCAACAACTTAGCAAGACCCTAAGCAACTTAGCAAGACCCTGTCTCAAAATAAAAATTTAAAAAGGGCTGGGGATGTGGCTTAGTGGTTAAGCACCCCAGATTCAATCCCCGATGCACATACCAAAATTCTGGAATTGGTTAATCACTTGAAGTTTATTTAAAGAGAATGAACAAGACAAAAGAAAATAAGAATCTTAAAGGAGAAGCCCATGTATTCCCCCCACCCACTCTACTTTTGATCTATAAACACTTTTTCCTAGTTAATGGGGAGAACATGAACTTCCTAGAAAAGATGGATCCAAGTTGTTTCTGGGCTGACCTGCTTTTGGCACATGCTCCAATGCAGGTCACAGTTCTCAGTTAAGTACTTCTTAGCTGACATTCACCTCAGACCTCATGCTGTCTTTCTTTGCAGATCACCAGGGACCTATAGCTGACTATCAGTCATATTCTTATGTGCTTGATTCTCATTGCAAACACTAGCAGCAAAATTCCACAAAGTTATTGCAATTGTAAATGACGATCAGTTACTGAGGGATGATTGCAAAACACAGCAGGGCTGTCCCAGGCAGTCACAAGACCAGGAAGCTACAGATGAGCAAGAGGAACTAATGGGTCAGACTAGATCTTGATAGTTATGATGATATTAAAGATGCATCAAGAAGCTTTCTGTCCATTTAATTCCATTCCATTCATGGTGTTCAGTAAGTTTAGCAAATACCTAGATTGAATCAAACTCAATCGTGTTATAACGTGATCATGTGAACTTCAAAGACTAACTGCTTGCAATTTTAATTTTCTTTACCCCACAGATCCATTTTTAACAAGCTGCAGAAATAAACACTAATAAAAGCATGTATTTTTTTCATAACTGGGCAATTTGGGTACCAGTCAGAAAATGCAAATCTCAATTGCAGGTTACAGAAAAAGAGGCAGATTATTCTCCAAAATTACCACCACAGTAGATTTTGTTTCATGCTAATGTGAACCACTTGGACTAAATGCAAAAGGAATTATATAAAACTGTAAAGGAACATCTCCTGTCCTCCTCAAACGTAAATGTTACAAGGATGGCCAGCCATTATTTAAAACAACTTACTTAATTATCTCCCTTTTTAGATTAGTTTAAAAACAACT
Source organism: Aplodontia rufa (assembly GCA_004027875.1). Lineage (NCBI taxonomy): Eukaryota > Metazoa > Chordata > Mammalia > Rodentia > Aplodontiidae > Aplodontia > Aplodontia rufa. The sequence continues at coordinate 105,176 of PVKS010002702.1, read as the reverse complement.
CGGAATGGGCTGTATTTCACTCCAATCTTCTGACTGCAGGCAGGCATGATCCACCAGCAGATGGAAGATTTGGCTCATGTCAGATTCTTTATTAGTGTGTCTTTGGCACATGCACACATGTATTTTTAAAAGCAACAGGATTGCTGAGGACACAACATAAGTCTGGCTGTCCTGCTCTGGAAGAGTAACTACAATTGACCTACAATCAGTTAAATAAGCAGAGATGGCTGTTGGCAAGAATCTCTGATTACTCTTGGGTCTGCTGAACATACTCATCTGAACACCAGCTCGACTGTGTCACTCATGTGGCAGCTCAAACTTTCGTGAATCTGTATATTACCTACTGTAAATCCCCATCCCCCACCAGGTATTAAGCAAAGGATTAACTTAGCTGTAGTTTCTTTCCTGCTGTTGTTATTTATAATATCAATATTTTTGTATCCATTCAATTCAGTTTGTGATTCTTTCTAAAATGACTTGCCTCTTTCATAATAATAAGTAATAAATAGCATCCATATTTACTAGCCTCAACAAATTAATATAAATAAAAGTTAACCTATTATCCCTATTGAATTAAACACTTTGATTTCAAAGAGCAAAGCATAAACAGGTTTGAAGCCACAGAAAAAATGAGTTTTCCATAAAAACTAGTTAAAGTTGGGTTGTATTTAGACTTAAACATAGTTGTGTTAGGATTTGCAATCAACATTAAAATGGGAAGAATTTAACACTACCTCTAAGCACCATTTTCTCCTTCTGCAAAAGGTGGACCTTCCTCACCTAGACATGCTTGTACACCCAAACATGCACCCTACACTCATGTACACACGTTGCTCCTGAAGGTTCTGCAGAGCTCTAACAGGTTTAACCCTACTGAATGTTCACTGTAGTGGGTTCTATGCAGGGTGAAGACCCTATGGAATAAATAGGTAACTGATTAATCTGACCCCACAACCTCTAGTTCCTGAGCACAAGTATGTTTCAGTGAAATACAGTTAAGCATGCAATATTACAAAGAATATCAGTAATTCTTTTCTATGGCATGCATTCTTTAAATATTAAATTTGTGACCTATTGACAGTTTGGGATCATTACAATGATCCCCAAAGGGAGGCCTAATAGTCATACTTTTCATCCCGAAATTTAGTCTCTACATTTTTAGCACAGTGGTATTTATAATTGCAGGATGTGATCAACAAAATTTCTTTTAACATTTTATGGTTCCTAATTGTTTTCGAAATAAAGTTCCAATGCCTGCGGTGTGGAATCTAGGGCACTTTACAAACTGGTTTCACCACCTCTGCCCGGGCTCCCAATCTGTGGACTTCGCTCATCTGTTTCCTCTGTCCATGGTGTAGCGGTGTCCAATGATTTGCAACAATCCCAGCATACTCCGGAGCATACATTAGTTTCCATATAAGTGTGTACCCATAGAAGATCTTGAGTATTCTGCGTATGTCTTATTCTATAGTAAGCATAAATAAGACAAATAGAGAAGAAAATACTGGAAAGGAAGCAGGAGTCTTTCAAAGCTTGTTTTGATGTCCCCATGTTGATTTGGCATGACCCAAAACACAAGTTATTGAACACTTATTTTTTTCAAAATAGGACATAGAAATGTGTAAAAGAGACTCTCCCACTGTATCCCTGGGCTTCATACTATTGTTCTCACCATCATATCAGGTTGAGGGAAATAGAGAGCAAGGTCTAGGGAAGAATTCATAGCGTGCAAAGTCGGTGGGGAGTCTGACTCCATTTAGATTGATCTGCCATATTTCTCATTGCTCCAACCATCAGTTGGAAATCATCTGTTCCTCCTCCAAGCATCTCCCATACCTGGAATGGTCAAGAACTCAAGTTCTCTAGATTGTTCCTGAAAGTCATAGACTGTTCAATTAAGGATACTTTATCTGCAGTATAAATTTACCTTCTTAGGTTCAATGTGATATTATGAAATCCTCTAAGATTTCAATAGACTTGTACTTTATTTAATATTATTAGGTCCTTGTATAATAAACTGTGGAAATAGAATTAAAACCTTCTTAGCAACTAACTCAGTTTGAATAAGACCTTTGAAAAATGCCTCTATTGTTTTTAATTTACAAAAAGCAATATCTAATATGTTAATAAAAAGTTCAAACAATAATAAAAAAAGCAACTGAAAATAATCTTCAACAGGAATGGAATTAAAGATAGTGAAAAGGTATGTTTTCATGTACATTACTTTATAATAAAAAGGGAAATTTGCACATTGTTGTAGATATGGGGATGCATCCTGCTTTGACTTTTGAGGAGTGGCATATAATTGTGTGTTCTCACAATTAGGTTTATATGGAGAGGCTGTTGAAATGCTATGAGAAAATACTGCTCCTGCTGTGGGAGAGGAAGGGAGTCAGAGTCAATTAAAAGAATAACTACTGTGCTGCAGTCTGAAGGCTAGTTATAAATTTACCAACTTGCGGAGGAAAGACATTCCATGCAACAAGCTTGCAAAAATTTTACATATAAAAGAGTCCCCATTTTAATGGGCCAAAAACAATTTAGTGTAAATTGAGCAGTGTGCCCCATCAAAGTCTAGATGAGATTTCTGGCAGATCCTATTTGTAAGTGTCCTGGGTTTTAATGGATTCAAACAGAAAAGCAAGGCAGTGAATCTAATAAAAGTCAGCTACATTGTCAAGCACTATTTACGGTATAAAAGATCAATTTGATAGGCTAAAAAAATTGCCCTGAGAGTTACATGTTATTTTGAGGAACCTGGGAATATAGTATCTTACATCTGCAAAGAGACTTTTGCAGATGTGGCTAAACGACCTTGAGATCTTGAGTTGGATTAGGGCAGGCCTGACATACTCCTGGTGTACAGGAGAGAGCTGGGAAGGCAGCCATAGAGATGGGACAGAGTCCTTTGAAGACAAAGGAAGGGGCTGCAAGTGAAGAGATAGAGGCTTCTAGGAGATGGGAGAGGCAAGGAAACAGATTCCTGAAGAAATATAGCTTAGTGGACGCCTTGATTTTAGCCCAAAAGTCCATTCCAGACCTCTCACCTCAAAAAGTAAGACCAATTTGTGTTCTTCTAAGCCATTAAGTTTGCAGAAACTTGTGTCAGAAGCAATAGAAAACTAATATACTCATCATAGAGCGTATCTTTCCTGGGATTTTTTGTTGTTTGGTTCTTTTGCCATCAATGTGTTTCTTAAATTAGTTAATTAAAAAAATTGAAAAGCCCATGGAAAAAGTCCATGGAGTAATACTTCATACTTACCAAAATTCATATTTTCTTTCTCTCTCTGCACTACTGGGGACAAAACCCAGAGCTTTGTACCCACCAGCCAAGTGCTCTACTACAGAGCCATATTCCCAGTTCTTGCCTGTCTTTCTTCATGAGACACATTATTAAAAATATCTCCAAGAACCTGTAGTGATCAGTGATATAAGATCTCTAAACAAAGTAAACAACTATTTGGGATAAAGACTATTAAGCAGGTGGTCTTCACTGGTAATCTTGTGATCAGTCACACAACTGTGAAGGAATTGTCAATATAGGTAGATGTTGTCAAAACAAGAGCATCTGGAATATGCATAAACCATTAGCCATTTCATTATTCCTCATGGTGAAATCCCTCTGAAGGTATTACAAGGCCAGAGAGGGAACTGTCTCCATGGTCTTTCTTGAACCACCCCTAAATTTTAATTATTTGCTAGTCTTTTCTATATTTTTCGATGGGATAGGAAGTCACTATTATTAGAAGTAGCAAAGTGTTCAAGTTTGCTAAATGTATTCAATTAAAATGCAGGGGGAAATAAAATATCTTCTAGGTATCATCTTTGCACTGAAAATTACCAAGTATATATTTACCAAAGTACCAGAAGATAACAGGATCATCACTTAACCAAATATTAAGCTTGTTTATTCAGACAATCTACAATCCAGCCCTCCAACGATCTCTGAGTACCCTTGTGTGAGAGTGCTGTTTATTCTGCCTAAATGAGTTGTCTTCAGAAGATAATAAAAAACTCAAGAATGGCAGAATGCTTCTTTGAGAGTAGAGTAATCTAGAATTCCTTATGCTGAGTGTTCATTCATGGTTATATTCACGGTTTCGGCCATGAACATTTATTTCATAAAAGGCTCATGCTCTTCATGTCCTGGAACTTTCTGGAACTTTTCCACTATGCTTTCCAAAGGCACAATTCTAAACCCACCCTTTCATATTTACCAGATGTCATATCACATTTACTTTTTCCAGCTGACCCTGCCTTTCAGTTCACTCAAACACTTTGGTCAAAATTTGTCTTGTTCTATGCTCCCTGTATGTTGACCATGGTTAGCCAATCAAGTGATCTCTCTTCCCAGCTCTAGCTCTTGGAAGACAGGAGTGGACCACGCACTCAGGCCACAGTTGGCTGGGAAATGGGCAGATCCAAGGTACATGACTCTTTTTGGTCAAAACATGCATGATGTCTACTGGTGACATGGGCGAAAATGAATCTTTCTCTCAAAACTCAGTATAACCAGATGAGAGTGACTAAATCTTCAGATACTTGGAAAAGAGGAGAAAGCTTCATGGAGTATGAATTCAGAGAGGGCATACTGGGTGTAAAGCCTGACCTACTAAGAAATTTCAACTCTCTAATATATACAAGCATTGAAACATCACACTGTACCCCATCAAATACACAATTATTACATGTTAATTAAACATGAAACACATGAGATTGCAATGTATATATTAGAACCAAAATCAAGAGGAACAGAACTTCCTATTCCATCCATGGGGCATATTAGTGAGGTCCAAAATAGCTCCAGTGGGGGCTTGACTGGGTCACAAAGCAGAAATCTCACCAGACAAGGACTTGGCTGTGGTTCAGCAGGCAGACTGATGACTCTAGCTCATGGAGGGCAGTCCCAATATCAGGGGTATCACAAGATGCTTCTAAAGCCCTCTGGTTGGTAAGATGAAGCTGTTGTATCCTCTTCAACTAGGAAAGAGAACTTGCAGATGGGACATCAGTAACTGTAGTTCATTCAAAACATTCAAAAAATTAATGTATTTTTATTTTCAATGGATGCATAATAATATTCTAGATATATGGCATACAATATGACATTGCAATACATGTATGTGTGTTCAATGACTAGATCAAGGTAGCTGGCATATATGTTACCTCTGAAATTTATCACTTCTGTGTTTTGGGAACATTCAAAAGTCCTCTCCACTACCTATTTTGAAGTATTCAATTAATTATTGCCAACCACAGTTTTCCTACTGGACGAAAGGACATTAGAAGATATTCCTCCTACCAGATGAATGTGGAAGAATAGGTCAATAGAATCTATAATTTTGGGTTAATGATCAAAGGACATTCATGAAGGAAAACCAGAAAGACCATTTTGCCCTTTTAAAAAGCCTTATATTTTATGTCTTATATTCCTCATACATGGCAGATCTTTGTAATCAGGATAGTGGGTGGTCCAAAGATCAAGGCTGAGAATTTGATGAATCACTAAATGGAGTGTAATACATGTTATAAATTGCCTTCCTATGGACCTTTCTACAGAACATGAAATGTCCCCTTTGATGGACTGGTGAAGGCCCAGAGGAAGTCGGGATCCACTCTGGGAGTCGGTGATCAGAAGCCAATAATGAATGAACTATAATTAGCAAGTTATGACACTGGCCTAATAGAGATTTGCTTGCAATAGATGGAGTCTGGATTTATTTATCTTTCTCTAGCTGTGTTTCAGTTGATGAAATTGAAATAATGATAAGAAAAAGATTGGGAAGCAGGGAGAGGAAAAAGATAAGGGTCCAAGTTTAAAGGTTTGTGTCACTGAAGATCAGGAGCATTGGAAGTCAAAAGTGGGATGGTGTTGGGGCAGCTGGCTCAGGAATTTGCGTGGAGGTGCAGAGAGTGTCCTAGTGATTAGGACAGGACTTGAGTGCCAAGTTCCTCTGGATGTGCTATTGAACTTCTTGAATCCCAAACTTCGGGAGTAAAGTTCCAGACATTTGAATTTTACTAAGTACTCAAAGAATCTTGAGGTTTTGTTACTACTGCCCTGCAAAAATGGGAGTAGGAAAGTTAATAGAGGCATGTGATTGGCGGATAACAGTGAGCAACGGAATTTTGGGGGGAGATAATTGAAATTGAAACATACTAGGTACCATTCAAAGCATTGTTTGGAAATAAATGAAAAATAATACCCAATTACATACTTACAATCTGTTTAGATTTTTCAATTTACAGTTCTGTGGGTGCTAAAAAATGAGTGGCTTAGTTAGAATGAAATATTAAGAAGCAAAGTGAATTTAAAGTCAGAAGTCCTGGATTCAAGTTCTAGCTTGCCATTTTATGAGCTGTGTGTTCTAAGCCAATCACATAGCAAGTCTCAAAGATTAGCTAATGGTTATATATTCAAACGAACTCATAAGCAAGGGTTTTAAGAATGACAATGAAACAGGCACACAGAGTGATACTGAGTCTTTTCTTTGCGCTATTCTATTTCTAACTGGTAATATATCATGTTGTAGACAATATATGTAGCATTACTGGTTTCTATTTCATTTTGATCTCAGTGGACTGCAAAAATATATCAGCAGTTATATAAATCCTTTAGCCCAGTTTCTGTAATAGAAGCACTTAAAACCTAAATGGCATTATTTATCATCGATGTTGTTTTTCTATTTTTCAAGCAAAAAAGTAAATAGGAATTACCTTTATTTAAAAGTAAACTAGAAGATATCGCCAGTGAAAGAAAAGGCACTCTAAATTCTGCTTACAACTCTTTCCATACCTTTGTACTACTGCAGAATTAAGGAAATGGTGAGAGCAGATGATTGGAGATATTTGGGGTAGAATGTGTTATATATTCTGAGGTCTAGTGCAGAGCATTCTCCCTCCTCAGCAGCTCAGATAGGAGACTCACGTGACTTCTGAAGCTCTCTCCAAGAGCTGATGGGCTGGATGCCCAAGAGTCCCTCTGAATAATTGAGCGTCTATGGTCTAGCTCCAGAAAGGACAATTATGTTCTCCAGAAAGGCACTTGTTTGCCAAGTCTGGTTACAGTCTCAAGAGTTATCCATTTCATTTAACAAGATTCCCTTAATGGAAAGGGAGAGAACATTCTAGTCATTTATCAGTAGATATTTGCTTAAATACCATTGCTGGCAGCTGTTGCAATTTGGGATTGTGTGTGCTAACTCAGATCTTTTTAAATCATTTAGCTCAATGTCTAATATCCCTGGTCATAGACATTTCTGCTGCAGACCATCCCTCACCTATCTCCTAGAGATTGGGGTTTTCCCAGTGAAACCATTACAAGTCCTTTTTGCCTAATTTAATAAAAGAGAAAAAAGGAGAATAATGAAAGTCTATTGGATGGAGAATATAGAATTCAGAAGCTAGTGTCACCGACAATACATCTTTGGCTAAATTATAATTTCACAGTAATGTTAATAGTAAGCACTGACATTTATGTTTCATGTGCTTAAATTATAGAAGTTAGGCTGAATTATTTACATACCTGCTGTTGCTAATGTATTCCCATAATCCAGTGAGGTTAAAATGAGAAGCCAGCACAGATAGGTACTATAACATGTTCTGATCCCTTGGCAATAAATGACAGTCTGGGTTTCAGATCAGACGGTCAGGAGTCCAGAGTAAATATTTAGCTATTTCCTATACTTCCTACTGCTTATTACTTGGAATTACTTAGAATTTATCCAAAAGCTAAATGTTAACTCTTCCCTGCTGGTACAATTTGGCACATGGGCAGCTGGTTTCAAGGAGATGAATAGTCTGGTAAATCCAAATTAAATTGTGGGCTCAGTAAGATTCTATGATAATGTGGTGTTTTTGAAGTGTGTGTAGGCTGTAGCTCCGTGTCCTGGCTGAGAGTGGTGAAAGAAAGGAACAGACAGAACAAAAATGATTTCAGTAATTGGAGTAAAGCACTACTAATCACGGAAAAATGCCTTCAAATTAGGTTTTCCCAAGGGGTACAGGAGAAATGTAAAATGAACTGGTGGGTTGACAGGTGTTCTTTGATTGCTGGGGGCATAGCTAACGCACATCCCCTGGAATGGGAAGGGGAGGCACGTTGGGTGTCAGTTCCCTAAGGCAGAGACTGTCCTGGTCACCCAGTTGAAGACAGCCTCCCTCTATCTTCAGGCCCCTGGTGTTTGGGGATGTCACTTTTCCAGCATTTGTAGAATAACTTACTTTTCAGTCATGGTCTTATCGTCATAGTTATTTGCATGATGAAGGGCTATCTTCATTGGAGGCATTGTGCAAAATAACATACCTGCATTGCCTTCTTTTAAGCTCTCAATAAGCCTGTGGATCCATTTCATAAAGTAGGAAATGAAGGCCCAGGTATGGAGTGATTTGTCCAGCACAGCCAGGTTCCATGCCAGGCCTCCTTCTAACCAAGGGTCTGCACTTTCGGAGAAAGCCACAGTGCCCATGTCGTATTACAGGGTAGAGATGCTGTTTAGGAGTCAGGGAATCCAGGCTTTGGTCTCAAATCTTCCACCCACCTTTCCGGAAATACCATGCAAACTATCACCTCCCATAACCAGATGCAGACAGCAACTGCCCTGCTTCTCCCACAGTTTGCTTCCATTGTGAGCCAGAGTTTCTTTACATGAGGCATCTGATCAGTAATCATGATGGTTAGACTCTAAAAAATATGGTCCACTTAAACCAAATGAAGTTAATCTTGATTTTCATTAAACAGTATCAAACTGGAATCATATGCTATGAAAGACTACTTCTTTGGTTAATAAAGATGTATAGGGAAGAATATTCCAGAAGGTATCAAGTGACCAAAAGTATAGAATTATTTTGGAGCCCTGTCCCCTAAATGTTGGGTAAGGATAGAGTTCAGGGTGTACATTATTGACTGAGAGCAAAGCTAGTATTTAACCTGCAAACCAAGTGAAGACACTGAAGATCTAAAACATGGCAGATGTGTCTTTTATGCAACTGTATTTTTTTTTAGTGTAGTCTAAGATAAAGTAGGAGAGGGGAAAAGTGAAGCCAGGCACCAATAATCAGACTGCTGCACCCAGTGAGGTATGAAGTGAAAAGTTTGAGCATAAATGAAAGAAAAAAGGTGCCCCAGGCAGATTCTGGAGGCTGAACAGGTACCCTATGAGTGAGGAAGAAAGGAACGAAGAGGACCTGCGTATTACTCGCCTGAGCGTCCTGGAGAAACAGACTAAATGGGGAAAGCCAGAATTTAAATCTCCATGAGGAAGAAGGACAATGGTGGCCGGTAATTGTGCAGATGGCAAATGGGCAGCTGAGTGTGGGGGCCGTTGCAGTGCGGAAGGCTCAGAGCCCAGGGGACATGTGTGGCCACCTGGGCACTGGCGCTCTTGATGGTGAAGCCACTGCAGCAGCCAGCCTTCCACGTCAGCCGAAGGACTGGTGTCCAAGGTGGGAAGGAACAATTAACAGGAAGTAAAGAAAAGTGAATCAAAATTACAATAGAACTATCAACTGGATTTTTATATAGTTACCACTTTTGTTGATGTCCTTTTTTTTCCTTAAAATCTGACTAGGGGCTACTTTCTATAGGTGGCTAGATTGTTAGAAATGTCTCCCACGCCCCAGTGCATTTATTTTTCCCACTGAATAATTTCCCAGCTTGGCAGTGTTTGCTCCCTAAGTTCCCTCATCATCATCTCACTTTGCTTCCAGAAACATATTCTCAAGTGCCTGGCTACGTAATAAATACTCTCTGAGGACGCCGCCCAGTCCTTGGTTCTTTGCAGAATTGCTGAGCCGTACTGCTGCTACTGACTCTAATATTTCTAATGCCTCTTGGAATCAGACCAGCATTAACCATTTACAAAACACCAACTGCTACTCAATATGTAGAAATGCAATTGCATTTCAGTGCTTGCCAGAACAACAGGCCATTCTGAGATCATTTTTCTTTTTTTAGTTTCCGGGAGAATACAATATTGAGATCCGCGATCAGTTGCCAAGAGCAGGCTAGCGGTGGCTGTTTTTTCCTAAACTATTTTATTATCTTGAGGATTTGCCTCAGAACAGAATGTTCTACAGAAACTGATATGTGAATTGATGTATTTTGGTATGGTGACCCTTTTCCCCATTTCATCTCCCCCTGTTAGGTAAAGTTAACTAATGCTTAAAGAGGAAATTTAAATTTTCATTGAAAAGGCAAATGGTGAATGTATTTTTCACTTGGAAAACGCAAAATGAGGTTTGACTAGTAGGCCCAAGTTCCTTCCCTCTTTTAAAGATTGTAAACCACAATCAAAGGTGGCTAATATCATTGTGTGCCTTAAATCACACGGTGATAGGTGCTATTTCTCAGCACCTCAGTCCATTTCTTCATTATGTGTCAAGTGTGATTCAGCGTGGTAGAGACCCTAGGGGAGTCACAGAAGAGGTCAACTGCACACTAAGAGGTTCTTTGCTGTTGTTTCATCAACTTTGAGCTAACTAGTGCGGGTCCATTGCAAACTTAGGTAGATCTACTCATTTGTGCCTCAGCCAGGTGCTTCAAAGCAGTGTTTTTACCATAAGAGAAGAAAGAATTTTGTAAATTCAAAGTTGCCAATTGAATCCTGTATTCTTTTTTTAATTTTATGACTTTTTCTTAGAGAGAGACAGTGAGAGAGAGCGAGAGAAAGAGAGAGTCAATTTTATTTAGTTTTTCATGTGGCCTTCCTTGCTCTGACGCTTAGCTGTGTACGTGGTGCTGGGGTTTGGACTCGGGTCCTCACACCTGGCAGGCAAGCACCGTAACCACTGAGCCGCCACTCCTGCCCCTCGAGTCCTGTTTTCTAAGCAAATTAAAAAATGAAACTGGTCAGTATTAATCATGCTGAGGGGAAAGGAAACGATTGTTTCAGATTATATTCTGTAGAAAACGTCCTGAAGTGAAACCTTGCAATCTACTTCCTCGATGGCTGCAATTATTAGTCAGGGATTATACAGACCTACTTAGTAAGTACTGAGCTGAACACAGTACTATCTTCTGGAGATACAAAACAGCCTGGAAGTACTCCTCACTCTAGGTGAGAGTAATGAAGGAAGGGTTCCTTAGGGAAGAATCTGAGTGTTTCGGCATACAATTGGAAACCTGGCTGATGAGAAATAGGAAGAAAAGAAAAATTGAGAGAGAGGAATCGCTTTGTATGCCAGTTTAGAAATGGTTTCTCATTCAATGTATTTGTTTGTGGCACACATTAAAAGTTACAGGATAGAAATAGAATTACGAGGGAGTGTCAGAAGAAAATATGAAGGAGACAAGTTCTAATATTTGAGTAGATCACTCAGGGTGAGATAAAGTAATTACCCTACTCATAAAATAATTACGTAAACAAAAAGACATTTAAATATGTTTTCCTGGAGAAATGTCTATCATGCAGAGAGCACTTTGTAGCTTGTACCATCACTGCAACATATGATTTCAACAAAAGCTGTTAAGACAACGATTTCTTCTAAGCCAGTGAACTCAACCTTAAAGTTGAGCTTCAAGATCATGACACCTGTCACTTAACTCAGTCCAAGCACAGTCAAGTTCAGGGCATTTGCCTAAGGAGGGGCCTATATCAGGATGAAGCTCTTAGATTATTCTTTCAGTGAAAAAATAAATCCTTTATAAAATTGTCTATTCAGGATATAACATTAAATACTTAAAGAATCTTCTGAACCACTGACTCAGCTATCTGAGGATCTTCTCAATCACCTTGTCCTGAAAACCCTAAGGCAGGTCAGGTCAGGGCTATATAAAAACAGTGACAAATCCTCTGGGTCCTCCTCCCATGCAGGATTTTGACTGAGAGACAGATACTGACATACTGAAAAAAAAACAAACTGTAATTCTGATATGACCACATGCAGTTAAAATCCTGAACGGACTTCATGAAACTATGTAGGTAGACAGAATCAAGATTCATCAAACATGCTCCATGGCAAAATAAGGGACTTCACAAATGTGACAAAGGTGGAGGGATTTGACACAGAGAGATTATTTGGCAATGCCTTGGTAGTTTCTTAAAATGGGAAGATGGCAGAGGATGAGTCTAAATAGGCAGCAGGAGAAGGATCGGGTGTTCCATATGTGCCCTGAAATGTGCAGTCCAGGAGAGCCCTCAGAGAGCCCAGGGCGGTGGCCAGCCATCACCCAGAAAGGACGTGGAAACTTCAGTCCAGCATGAATCCTTCCAGCACCTGAAGGAACAAGAAAGGTGATTCACGGCGACACCCTGCAGAAAGGAGCCCACACCTGCAGATGTCTCCCTCTTAACTGAGTGAGACCTGGGTCAGGTTTTGATGTAAACAACCATAAGATAATAAATTCATTTTGTTTTAATCCACCACACTTATGATGGTTGTTTAGGACAGCCTAGGATACCAATATACTACCAAAATACATGACAGAAATAATTATTCTTTTGATATTTCAGATGAGGGAGGGAAAGGTATAATTTGTAGGAAGTGCTTTACTGAAATAAACAAGGAGATGCCAACCTGATTTAGGAGGGCATCATGTTCCTCCCCAAAGGACTTTTAACAGAGAAGGATCCTGTGATAGGCCTTCAATTAAAGCGAGGGCTTGTGTGGGGAAGGACTTGGAATTGAGTCTGGATTAGAAAAGTGTTCTGGGGGCTGGAGCAGTGGCTCAGCGGTTACAGTGCTTGCCAGGCGTGCACAATAATGCGGGTTCGAACTCCAGCACCACGGACCCAACAAAGTGTTGGAACAACAAAGGCCACATGAAAAACTAAATAAAATTGATTCTCTCTCTCTCTTTCTCACTGTTTCTCCCTCTAAAAAAAAATGAAGAAGAAGAAAGAAAGAATGTGCTCTGGAGGGCTCTGCCTGCAAGATGAGAAATTTGAGCCATCATAAGAAATTCTTTTATCAACCCATCCTAAGAGAACAGAGAACAGCTTCTTGAGTTTCTCCACCACCCAACGAGTGTTGAGTTCACTGAAGCCAGTTGCCCCCTGCATGACCACAAAAACAGGAAGCAGTGTCTATTGAGTGACTACCAAATACCATGCACTGTACAGCCTTACTCATGATTTGTTCTTTAATCCTTATAACAAACCCTGCTTTTAAATGAGCAAATTGAGGCTTAGAGAGATATCATTAACTCTCATTAGGAAAATGAGCTATCCAGTGGTAAATCCAGGGTTCAAATCCAGACAGTGAAACCCAAAAGCTCAGAGTCTTAGCCATTTCACCTAGGATAATCAAATATGCCTTGCATTTTTCCTATGTAGAGAATATTTTATTAATGTATATCTTATTCATCATCTACAGATGTAACAGAGATTAAACCTACTGCTGTACGCATCAACAACTACTTTAAAAGTGAAACTGAAAAATATTTCCAGTTATTCAGTCAGCAGAAAGCCCTATAATGACCACAGCATGATTCATCCAAAATTGTTAACATATTGTGGCCAAAAACTCCAGCTGACTACAGAAAAAAAAAAGTGATTTGCGAGTCAAATATAAACTAAAGCGAAGTTGCATCTGAGTCTAGAAGAATGTCTGGCATTTGTACAACTGTAGAGCCTGCTATGCCCACAGTTTTATCTGTACTGCAGAACAGCTGGGACTCCCAGCATTTAACAGACTATCAAAATGCATTTATGATATTCTGTTTAACTGCCCTCTTTTGCATCTACACATGTCCACACAATGTCATGACCAAGACTGGAGGTGAACAGTACTATGCTTAATTAACATAGCATATAAGGGAAAGAAATGAATGAAAGAATGAGTGATTGAATACCTGATGCTAAGAACTGAAACCCAACATCTCCTGTGTGTTGGCTGAAGTTCTCAAACACTTTCTGATTTCTGCCCCATGGCATGCATTCACTGAAATCCAGAATATTAAGTCAAACTTTGTGAGTTGAAAGCCTGAACTTCTGAGTGAGATCTAATTAAGCACCAATTAGTAGAATCACAAACGTCAATGCGTCTAAACGAAACCTGTCTATTTTCATTTGAAGGCAGAAAATCGTGACACATCCCAGAAGAATTAAAAGGTAATGAACAGATCATTGGATTGAATAGATTTTTAATGACAAAAAATTAATTTGCACAAAATGGAAAGAATGTGACTAATACTGTTTCATCGATGACTTCTAAACGTGACAAATTTAACCTCTTGAAAGTCACTGTTACGCCAGGAGAAAAAATTTCTATTGTTATTTTTGCTTTTATTGATTGGATTGAATTTTATTTTAAACTTGCTTTTGATTAGGTAAAACGAGCACATTCTAAGAATGTTGACAGTTTAACCCACTCCCCCCATTGATGCTACTGAATTAGTTTTCCCCTGGAGGTCCTTCCTGTTCATTTGCATTCTTTTATTTAGGTGGACATTTACTAATCTATAATTCTACATAGTTATATACCTAACTCTGCACATGGAGTTTGTTACTATAAAAAGTCATCACTGAGAGATGATGAACAAAACTATGCTTCACCATAGCCAAATACAAATAATTTTAAAACCATTAAAAGGAATGCACCCTGGGGGCTGGAGCGGTGGCTCAACGGTTATAGTGCTTGCCCGGCATGCACAAGTACACAGGTTCAAACCCCAGCACGCACGTACACAACAAATATCAGAGAAATAAAGCCATTTGAAAAACTCAATAAAAATTGATTCTCTCTCTCTCTCTCTTGCTCACTATCCTTCTCTCTTAAAAAAAATGCAACCCACAGAGTATGTGTAATTGTGATTGTTTTGGGCTGGGAAGGATTGTATGGTAGAAAATATCAGGACTCCAAGTCTTACCTTCGTCATTGCTCTGTGCCTTGGCCGCTTGATGTATAAAGTGGGGATTCCAACAGAAGGGTCACATAGGACACTGAACTATCCTGGTGAGACATTTAGCATGGTGCACAGCAAGTATCCAGACCTCAAGGTTGAGAACGAGGTAATACAGATTGATTAAGAACATGAAAGACAGCACAGGTGGGCAAGTGTGTGTGTGTGTGTGTGTACTTGACCTCTGAGTGCTTTAAAAAAAAATCTTTCTTTTTTTTAAGAGAGAAGGACAGTGAGAGAGAGAGAGAGAGAGAGAGAACCAATTTTTTTTCATTGAGCTTTTCACATGGGTTTTGTTGCTCCAACCCCTAGTTGTGTATGTGGGTGCTGAGGTTTGAACCTGTGTACTTGCGCATGCTGGGCAAGCACCGTAACTGCCGAGCCACCGCTCCAGCCCCCCAAAAACCTTTATAGTGATCTCTGGCATTTGCTTTCAGAAAAATGAGGATATTTATTCACTTTTAATCTCAAGAAGCATGCAAAGCTCATTACTAATTTAGAATTTGAGATTTATACAACCAAATATAATATTTCTCAATTTTGTGCAGCAGTGTGCTAAAGTAATAAAATCATATTGGAATTTTCATATGTCAAAGACTTAAAATTTAAGGGATAACTCAGAAACTTCTGACTTTTAAAATTTAAGGGATAACTCAAAAACTTCTGATTTTTAAAATTTAAGGGATAACTCAAAAACTTCTGATTTTTTCACGATTCTTTGATTCTTTTTCTCCTAATAGATGGCCCCTTTTATTTTTTTAGGATTCCATTAAGCTTCTTTGAACCTCCATTGTTTTTCCACTGGCTCTCTTACACTTCACCACAAACTATATTCTTTTAAAACACCCAGACCTCTCATTCTGAACCATCACTCATCAAGAAATTCTAAAAGCCCAAGAGTAAAATACTTTCAACTGGAGCCAGTGGACGCAGGAGGACATGTCTCTACCGTATCTGCTGTCATTGCAGCCACTGGTTACACCTCTGCACCTTTGGCATTACCAAATGTACTAAGGATATAAAAGGTTGGGAAGTGCTGAAAGGGAGGTGGGAGAAACTTGACCTTTTGGCAAACAGTAGATGGAAGTGAAAATAGAACCAAGCAGATATAACCAGCTCCTGTCTCCTCTCCTCACAGGCCTTCACTAAAGTCAATATCACCTTGGCTCCCATGACAACCCCCTGACCAAGATAAATAGGTGTCAAATATGCATTTGCTCCTAAGACCTCTGGGCATTGGTATCAAACACAAATGCAAAACTCAGGCTGAGTTAATCTCCTGATATACCACTTAACAGAAAAAGCCACTGAGTGTGGGCTTGCCAGGCTCCGCGGCCACTCCTGCCTCCGCAGGGCTGTCAGCACCCTCTGAAAAAGCAAGTTGATAAAATTAAGCAAGCCGTTTCTGTTGGCATTTTCACACTCTGCAAAACACGTGTTCTGCTTCTCATGTGAACTGACTCCAGAGTTATAGGATCATTTTGGGGATGGGTTCAGATTAAAGCTTCCTGATGGCAGGACTCGGAGCTCCAAGTTTAAAACATAGCTGAGCTGGTAGCAAGTGAGTTCGGACTTTTCTTTCAAGAGCTGCTTACACAAATGTCTAGCTTGTGAGCCCTGAAGTTATCCCTTCTTCAAACATCAGTACTGTCCTGCATCCAAGTCTCTAAAAGAAAATTGAATTGACCTGAAATCCCCCTGGGATCAATTGTCAAGTCCTTCTATAAAATAGGGGAGTAGTCTGCTCAGGAGAGGAAAAGAAATAGCAGAAGAAATTATTTGGGGGGTTGTCTTTTGTTTTTACAAAACTAATGATTGCAAATGAATTCAAATATTATTGTACCTAAGACAAAAGTCCCACAAAATACATGTGGTAGTTCTATGCAAGGAATTGCAGTAGGTGAGCTAAGTTTTAAAATCTGGTGGCCCTGGTCATTTGGGCTTATCTTCCAATGCTTTAAAAAGGGCGGGGGGTGATGGAGCAGGAGCAGTGGCTCAGCAGTTATGGTGCTTGCCTCACATGCATAAGGACCCCAGCACCACGTACACAACAAAGTGTCAGAGAAACAAAAGCCACATGTAAAACTAAAATTGATTCTCTCTCTCTCTCTCTCACTGTCCCTTTCTCTCTTAAAAAAAAAAAGGGGGGGAGGGTGATAACAGTAGTTAAGTACTACATTGAGCACTGTGAAGGTCAAAAAACTGTCTATCCATAAGATAAAGTTCCCTGCACATGGCCAAACTCATTGAATATTCCATGTACATTAATTACATTAATGCTATTTTTTATCTGTCATGAGTTCATACTGACTTCTTTGTTCTGTATTCAAATTGCATGTATTTAGTATGTGTGTGTGTATATGTGTGTGCATGTGTGTGTGTGTATGTATGTATATGCTATATTACATATGGCAATATTGCTGTCTTAGAAGGCAGAAATTCCAAGGAAGGGAAATCAGATTACAAATTTGCAAGTTCTTTTTTCTGTAGAGGAAACAGGAATGCACCAGAGGAGTTTGAAGGTTGGATCGTCTGCTCCCTGTTGTCCCTGAACATTCATACTTTTCTCTCCAGAAAGGAAATCAGCCTGAGAAGAAAAGAGCTGAGAACGTGTTGATATTCATGTTAACAGGAGCTAAGAGTAGAAAGAGCTTCTAACTCCTGCAACTCTCAGTGAGCTCTCTGAGCCCAGATTCTTTTAGCCAATTGAGGAAGTCAAACATTTCCAACTCCTCTCTTGCTGTTTCAGGTACTAACTCCAAGTCGCAAAGTAATATTCTGACTCTCCCAGCACTGTCCTCTGACATCAAAATGTCACGTAAATGGAATAGAGAAGAGCCAGATCCTCTGCGGAGAGCCTCGCTGTGTGGCTTTTGGGCATGTGACATTAAGCCCTCAGATCCCCAGCTTCCTCAGTGAGCTGGGAGGTTGAGCCGACTGCGGCTATTCATAACCAGGCACTTGGCTGTCTAAATAAAAAAAGAAAATGAGAAGAAAAAATTCACTTTATTGTAGGAAAGTTACTTGGTTATTTTATATTTACAGATATCATGATGTATACATGAAAAATGACATGAACCAATCTAAAAATGTGTGCACTAAATTCTGGGACGGCTTTGAGCTTTCATTTTCTTACAAAATTGTGACTGTATATTACCTCTTTTTCTTCCTCCTCCTCCTCCTCTTCTTCTTCCTCCTGCTTCTTCTTTTCTCCTTCTTCTCCCTCTCCCACTTATTCCATCTCCTCCTTCTCCTTCTCCTTTTTTTACTTCTAATTTTCATTCTGATTTATTTTTAAAAAGGACAAGGTATACATGTCTTATTCTTGCTTAAACCTCTACTACTCTCATATTTTAAGAAAGGAAATATTAAAATGTACAAACTGTTGATGTGGGTAGAGGTTTCATAAAGCTGTGTCCTCCATGGGAATTCTGTTGACAGCCCTGGCTTTGACGCCCAGCTCATGGGGTCAGTTCTAAAGTGTCAGCTCCTGGAGGTCTTTCTCTCTGATTAACTGCTCCTTCCCTGCTTACCTCTGTCCAGCTTCCCTGCCTTCCTTCCTCTTTAAACTTCACCTGTCTGAGCCTGAATAAATCCACTTGCTCTGCAAGCCTGTTTCTCAGTCCCCAATGGTCTCTATTTGAACTGTTATTACTTTAATGTACTCCTTCCCCCCCACATCCAGGAACATAAAAAGTAAATGACCTCGGAGTGGCAGATTTTAGGTTTCAAAGATTTAGATTGTCCAGCAGAAACCTGTCTTGGGATCCCCGCAACTTGAAAGGCTGTGAATGCCCTTTGGGTTTATGTTTGAGAGTTTTTCTTCTCTTGTGAAAAGTGAGGTTGTTTCTATCTTTACTGAAATCATAGAGACATGCAGGTAGAAAATTTCCCACAAGAAGTCTCTGTTCCTGTTGCATCATTTTCAAAAGAATCAATGAACAAGATCCGATCACTGTTGCATGGACGTGGAATGACAATCTTGAGTCATGTCAACATGGTGGCCAACTCTCTCCATCTGTGTGTGGAGTCCCACGGGCTCCCTGTAATGCTTCCCACTGAGCATCATTCTTCCGACCCATTTCTAGGTTACTGTTTGGCAGCAAAATGGATTGTGGAGCTTGGCATGCACTGGGCTTCCAGAGCATTCAGGGCTGGGCTGGGGGTGGAGATGGTGAATCAGTGCCAAAGCATGACTCTGCTGCCAGATGTCTGGTACTGACAGTTGTCACCGGGAGTTTTCCTGGTTAGGGCTGATGTCTACCACCACCAGGAGAAGCACCGGGGAGAAAGCGAGAAAGAAGCTTCTCCAATGTGATTTTGTAATCTCTTACCTTCTCCTGCCTGTCCTTTGGTGCTGCTGAGTTTCTGAGACTTCAGATGTCTGTAATGGGTCCCATTCAGATCACACCTGATGCTTTCAGTATGCAAACGGGTGAGTGGTTTAAAAACGTGGGTTATATAGAATTAAATTGACCCAACTCACTTACTACCAGGACAGCATGTGACATCTGTGGAGAGGGAGGAGGGTTTCCTTTGGTCATTCATAAAGAACAAGAGGCCTGCCCGCTGGATCTTTAAATCATCAAGGTACCTCTGTGAGAAAGGAGAAAAAGGCTCAAAGTCTCTCTTAGATAGGAGAACAAGCAATTAATGAGGTGTCTCTAAATATATGTCAGGCAGCATAGACGGCATTCTGCAGAGGACAGTATTCCCTACAGGTCTCAGACCCCAGCTCTGGGACCATTTCCTAGGAAGAAAGTTTGCAGACAGTATACTTATACTCAATCTGCAAATAATTTCAGATGCTTGAACAATCTATGAGACCCAGTCTTTGGACCCCAGATTCAGAAAGTTGTGGAAAGATACTGGAAAATGCAGAGGAAGAACTCAAGCAATGCTTCCAGACCGCTGTAGCAACCCTGCCGCTCAGAGAGGAAGCAACGATGGAGAAGCCGGGTTTTCTCTGTCCACGGTATTTTCCAGGTGGAAAAGTCCTGTGCTACACTGCAAATTCATTTTGGATGACATGGAAAATGCAAAATCCCCTGCCATTTATTTATTTATTTATTTATTTAGAAGGACAATAAGAGACAGAGAAAGAGAATCCACTTTATTTAGTTTTTCATGTGGCTTTCATTGCTCCGACACTTCGTTGTGTACGTGGTACTGGGGTTTGAACCCTGGACCTGGCACATGCCAGGCAAGTGCCATAACTGTGGGGCCATCACTCCAGCCCCCACTGCCATTTCTTGATAAAGAGGAAGCCCCTTTCCCTTCCTTTGCCTTCCTCCCCTCATCCATAGGGCAGCACATCACACAACTTTAATCCAGAGAATTTTAGGAACACAGTTGATGTGTTAAGGCCTGATACAAAACTCTGGTTTCTTTGCCAATCTTGGGGTAGCTGATTATATCATATAAGCTAACTTTTCCTGCCTTGAGATTCTATATTTAGTTTGTCAAAATTTCCCTACCCTGTCTCTCCTTGCTGACTACAAACCTGATCTGAAGCTCCTCCTTGTGTTGCAAAGTCTGAGCAGATACCTGAATAGCCTCACCCATGAACACAGCTTCTCCAACATTCCTCCACTCCGATTACTGTAATCACTGATGTGCAGGGACACTTAGAATTTCAGCGTGCGTAGAGTGTGTGTGTGTGTGTGTGTGTGTGTGTGTGTGTGTGTTAGAGAGAGAGAGACAGACACACAGACACGGACGGAGCAGCTGTGTCATTTATTATCCCCTTCCCTGTGCCTAATCTCAAACCTTTCCTCTACAAAATTGACTCCTTTCCCATAAATCCTTATTCTAACTCTTTTACAGAGCCTCCCCAAAACACTTCATTCTGTCCTGAAATGATCTCTCTGTTCTCTAAAGTTTATAGCCCATGCTCCTTACATTAATTTAATAATTCATAAAACCAGAAGTATATCCATGATTCTCTTAAATTATTTTTTAAATACTTTGTTTTCTCAACTATGACTCAGCTCCTTCAAATAAGTAATATGTGATAAATGTTCTTGCTATTTCTACAGTCCCTGGCAAAGCATCTGAACTTTTTATTTTTTATCTTTTTTGAGGTGAAGAGGTCCTGGGGATTTAACCCAGGAGCAGTTTACCTCTGAGCTACATCCCCAGGCTTTTTATTTTTTATTTTCATACAGGGTCTTGCTAAACAGCTTAGGGCCCTAATAAGTTGCTGAGGGTGGCCTTGAACTTGCAATCTTCCTGCCTCAGCCTCCTGAGCCATGGGAATTACAGGCATGTACCACCATGCCTGGCTAAACTTTTAGTATATAAAGATGCTTGTGATTGTTTTACTGCTTGGCAAATATTCTACATTAGCGTCCAACACTCAGACTCTCTGACAACATAACAGAGAATATAAAAACATCAATGTCATTTTCTGCAATCAAACCAAGGGCAAATACCCAGATTGCTATTAACAAATATTTTCAACATAATTTTAGTTTTTAGACTGAGGTCAGGTACCCCATTCATCTTTAACAAATGAATTTTGCCCATTTATCTGTGAGTGTTCACTAGGGCTAAGTGGATACCTTATCTTCTATTGACTTCCTCTAGAAAATTCCCCACGACTACTAACAAATACTTCTAATTCTTTTTCACTCCAGACTTGATTCATCTTCTCACTTTCTATGAATCTTTTCTTAGAAAATCCAGTTTCTATCAGTTATCTACTGCAGTTTAACAACCACTCTAAATGCAGTAGCTTTAGATAACACCATTTTCCTGGCTCATGCTTGCACAGGTTGGTTTTCCAGGGCTCCGCTGGGGAAGCCCACCTTGTCTCTGCGTGTTGACAATTGCATTTTGAATTTCTTTAATGCAGAGCTGGATTGGAGGCTAAGCTGGTGCTTCTAAAACGATTTCCTTCATGACCATTTTCACTCAGCTGAAAGCCGGGACACAGAATCCTTTCACGCCTTACGGTCCTGCATTTTCTAGGTGCTCCCTCCACTTATGAACTTGCACCCTGAAGGAGGTCATTATCTTCATTTGGTCTCTGTAGCTGGGTACTCAAAATTATCTACATGTTTGATCAAGACTCCAAGATGGCAAAGTAAACTTCCAGGGCTTCACAGCCAAAGCCCAGAACTGGCATACATAGCTTCAGTTACCTTTCATCAAGCAAAGTAAGTCATGAGCAGGAAAGAGCAGCGGAGAGACACGCTCCATCTCTTGAAGGAGGAGCAGAATCTTCACGTAAACATGAGAGGACTTATTGAAGCTATCTTTGCAGGAAATCAGACACATATCTCATATCCTAAATTCTGGAAATGTAAATCTAGGATTTAGCATATGTTAAGTTGTATGATTGGAATAATTGGAAGAGCTCATGTAGTTTATAGATTAACTTGAGTCCTTTAGTCCGCCGCTATCAGGGGAAAAGAAATCCAGCTGCACTAAAGAATGCAATGCAAGAAATAAAAACCTAAAAAAAAAAAACACTGGAATATTTTTTTCAATTGTGAAAGAGAATTTAAATATAAAATGGAAAAAAAAAATATAGATTCAAATTCAGTGGTATAGGCTTTCCTCTTTGGAAAAAGTAAAAGAAGAGCAAATTAAATTCAAAGCAAGCACAAGGATACTTATAATCCTAGAGACTTGGAAGGCTGAGGCAGGAGGATCACAAGTTCGAGGCCAGCCTCAGCAACTTAGTGAGGCCCTAAGAAACTTAACAAGACCCTGTCTTAAAATAAAAAAATAAAATTTCTGGGCGATGTGGCTCAGTTGTAAAGCATCTCTGGGTTCAATCCTCAGTACCAAAATAAAGAAATAAATAATAAATTAGAAGCAAGCAAAAAAAAAAAGAATAATAATATTAATAGCTGACATTAAAAGATGACAAAGTAAATAATGAAAACAAAATCCGTTTTTAAATCAAAATAACTAGTAAATATCTATCCATACTGGTCGAAACTAAAAGAGTAATAATTCATCCGCATGAGGGTTGAAAGAGTACGTGTCAGTATAGATCCTAAAGATTTGCAAGGTTAATTAAGGAATTTATTTTAAAAGTTTATGTTAGGAATATGATAAAAGAAATGGAAACATTATTTGAAATATTACTCTAAAAGCTTAGGCATGAAGAAATAGCCCCGGCTCCATTAAATAAATTAAATTCCTAATTTAAAGTCCTCCCACAGAGAAAACTCTATCTAGCACAGATAAATGCACTGTTACATTATACCAAATAATTAAGGAAGTCTAATAGGAATAAAACCAATTGTACAAGCATGAAAAGAAGGGAATACTCCCCAGCTCACTTTATGAGGTCCACATTCCCTGTTTTTAAAACCAACCCAAGACATTAGAGAAGACAAAATGACAAAGCACACACACACACACACACACACACACACGCGTGCACACGCACACCAACATTTTCTGGAAACATAAGTCCTTAACAAAATTCTAACAAATGAAATCCACCTAAGTATGAAAAAAGATAACATAGTAGGAAAAACTGATCTCAGGAATACAAGTGATCTCAACATTAACAAAGTTAATTAATGCACTAGACTCAAAAATTAGAAAGCAAAGCATACCAATAGATGCAAAAGAAAAATTTAGAACAATTTAAAGTTCATGATAAAAATGATCAGACATCTGGTAATAGGATGATCTTTTTCAATTTAATGAACAGCATCTATGAAAAACTTGCAGGAAACATCAAACTTCCTGGTGAACAAATGAATGCAGTCCTCTCTTAAAATGGGGAAACCCATTTTAAGAACACCTTCTTCAGAGGATACAGTATCACGTACATAGAGGAACCCCAAGAATTGATGAATGAGCTATCAGTGCTGAGAAATGAGTTAGGCAGTGTTGGAGGATGAAAGTTCATGAACAGCAATGAACAACCTAAAAAGAAATGAGAATAACATCAGGAAATCGCAAGAGCATTAGAATTGTAATAGACTTGTAGAAATGAATTCAATGAGAGGTGTGCAAGAGGGGCACTCTGAAATTACAGAGCACGGATGGGAGAGGTCAGATTTCAAATAGGAAATGCATAACGGGAAAAATATATGTTCACTGATCAGAAAGGAAGCTCAATGTTGTCAACCTGTCCGTTCTCCCCATTTTGATCTACAGATTGCACACAATTCCAATCAAAATCCTTCCAAAATTTTATGTAGAAATTGAAATGCTAATTAAAATAACCACGTAGAAATGCAAAGGACCTAGAATAATCAAAACAATTTTGAAAAGTGAAGGTAAAGCTGGAGGACACGCAATAAATACTTCTATTGAAACTGATCATTAAGTTCCATAATAAAGACTAACTGGTAATCAACAACAGGTTAACTGAGCACAATGGTCATTCTGTTTATTATTTTTAGATAAATTTCATTCCTTTTTTTTTTTTTTTTTGGTCCAGGGATTAAACTCAGGGGCACTTAACCACTGAGCCATATGCCCAACCAGCTTTATTTTTTATTTTGAGCCAGGATTTCTCTTTCTGTCTCATCTGATGACTCCCTTTTCTCCACCTGGACACTTCCCCAAGGTCATGTGTTTACCTCTGTCCTCATTTTCCCGAAAGTTCTTCCAGTAGATTTCTATATTCAGTCCTCACCTCTGTGTTAACTGCTTGCAAATCCTTACACCCAGCCCCAACTTCTGGAGCAAAATTCAGCCCCCATTTTAACCTTCCTGTGTCTATCACTTGTCTTCCTGGGGTGCCCCTTCCTCTTTGTGCTCCAAATAAGCTGATCACGTTTACCTTCAAAGCAGCCACACACTCAATTTGTCTCTCTAAGTATGAACACTTTGACTCCCTTCTAGTCTTGGTCAATAAGACTACAAGTTCCTCAGCTTCAAAAATTGGAATCTGTCCCCAGACTACTCAGCAGTCAATTCCTATTGATCCTTCTTGAACATTTCACATCTTTATTTTTTCCCTTTCAAATCAAGCTTTAGATGTTCTTGCTCAGAGTACTCTAATTCAACACCTTCCTATGATTTTGCTTACTCATTTGAATCTCCCACTGTAACATTACATAATGTACAAGTACTTCCCATGCCAGCCTCATCTTATGTATTTATTCCCTTGTTTTTCCCAAGAAAAAAAAATCCATCCATAATGCTCCTATACCTATAGATCAACTTAATTCAATAATTTTTCTCTATGTTAGGTTTTTTTTAGTAGAATATGAAATAGAAATTTAAAACCCCTTCAAATTTCTAACATAGGAAAGAAATATAAAAACAAATAATTATTACATAATATATGGTAGGGTGTTTAAAAGCAAATTTACTAAATAAGGGTGGCCATAGCTTTATTAGAAATAGGAAATAATGCTAAGAGGAAGGAGCATTGACCCTGGCACCTGAGAGTCTGAGATGGATTGGAGCAAGACCACAAGGTGTTCTGAGCAGAGGGAGTCAAATGTGCAGAGGCCTGGAGGCATGGCAATCCAGGATGTAGATGGAGGAGGCAAGTGACATGTTCCTGGAGTGTCCATATCCACAGCTAGACTGCCCACATGCAGCCTGTCCTCCTAGGGCCACCCACAAGTCTTCCCTAATTAAATTCTAGTTCCTACTGACTCCCACCTCCTCCTATAAAATTTTTCTGCATGGCTTATTTTATTAATTCCTTAAAAAGCTGATTATCAACTATTTAGAATTAGCCAAAACCTATGTTATTTTGGTGGTGATATCAGGTATTCCTTATTGGATTATAAGAATCTGAAGATCAGGAACAGTTATGCACTTACCTCTCTCCCTCCTCCTGTCTCTCCTCCTGCTCCTCTTCTTTCTCGGAACAGTTATGCACTTACCTCTCTCCCTCCTCCTGTCTCTCCTCCTGCTCCTCTTCTTTCTCGTCTTCCTCCTTCTCCCGGTCTTCTGTGTCTCGCTGTCACATGCATAGGAACTCCTTGAAAGTTATCGTTACTCTGAGTTTTGTACTTAGGAGTGGAAATTACTTAGATGTTATTAACTTTCGTGGTTTTGAACTCTGGACACTCCTTGGAATCATTTGTCTAGCTCTTAACAAAGTTTGACTTATCTAACTAAACAGTTCTCATCCTCTGTCTTGCTAAATCTAAAAACCTGAATCCTGACTCTCACTATCTCTCTCTCTCTCTCTCTCTCTCTCTATATATATATATATATATATATATATATATATATATATATTTATATATATATATACTGATATGTATTTGTGCACGTGCATGCACATGCATACACAAATACACGAAATATACATGGAGTCTATCTACAGGTGTATATGGTGTCTAATGTGTGGCTATGGTTAGAATGTATGATAGATATTCTTTTATGGATGGGAAACTCAAAATCAGGAGAAGTCAAGTATAATTTGAGACAAGGCTGCCAATGAAATTCTGACCCCCTAACTCCTGGTAAGAAATCTAGATTTATTCTCTACTATCTCTGGTGGACTAACTCTTCCTCCTTTGGAACCAATTACTAAATTCTCCTCACTGCTCTGAACCTTGGAGACATGCCACCTACCTAAAGGAAGACAAAAATATATGACTCTCTTGAGTGACCACAGTGACCCTTCTCCCACTAGCCAGGCTGTTTATACAGAAGCACATTCTGCCTTTCTGTAAAACCTAAAAATGAGGAAAGCTAGTCAGCTAATGGTCGATCTTACCTTGAAAGCGCAATCACAGAGGTATAAATCCAGAGGGAAAATCTTTGTTAGAAGAAGTCTATCTTTGATGGCATAAATGCGATTTCAAAGTCACACAGGAATCAGAGAACTGCCTAAGAGCCTTCAGAACCTCAGGTGGCTCTGCACAGTCAGAGCAGTAAGGGTGTCCTTCACAGCACCCTTGGGAGAACCAGATAGACTGGCAGGTGAGCGGTATGAGCGACTGGAAATAGGCCTGAGCTATTTTTTTTTTGGATGTTTTTAGTTCTCTGCCTGTTTTCATGTAAGTACCTTGGCTGCAGGGCCCCACGGTGACTTATTGATTTTCAATCACGAAAAGTGGAGCATTCAGGACTTTATTTCTCTAAATCTCACTGTAAACTACTGGCTTTCTTTTTCCTTTGCAATCTTTGATACCTTGTCTAATATATTTCAATTCCCAAGTCCTCCTTTTGGGATTTTGCCTTTCTTTCTTTTTCCATGCAGAGGTCATTGCTTAATGCCTCAAAACTTTGCAGTTTCTCAGTATAATTTCCTCTTTGGCTCACAGTGGTAGAGAATGTTTCTTTTAAGTTCCTCCTTTACACACACACACACAAAAAAAAACCTGGAAAATTGTAAAATACCCTCCGGTGATTTTTTCTCTTTAACTGTAGTAAAGATTCCCTCAGAGGGGTAAGTATTGATCTTTTGTCTTCCTTATCACAGACACTGATTGAAAGTAAAGAACAGCAATGAAGTCTTGTTCATTTGTCCTAATGGAGAGAAGAAAGAAAATAATTCCAACTGTATATGCCAAGATTTACATGATTTTTGACTTAGGAACCTGGTTTTGAAGTCAAATGTAAACATATTTGTGAGGCTTATACAATATAGTGTAATATAAAATAATGAAGAAGTTAGTGAATATTCACCAATTAGTAGCCAAAAGCTGTCTAACCACCAACACCAATTTCCCTCCTCCACTAGAGAAACTGTAGACATTTAGAAAACGGAACTACCGTGTCAGTCTGTAGGAATGAAGACCCACCATGCATTTAGGGGCAGGGGGAGCTCATCAGATCTCTCCTGGGATGGACATCCAATCTAAATTTAGATTAAATAAAGAACAGGTTCCTCAAGGAGGGTTTGATTCAACAAACCTTTTCAGCTTTTACCAATACAATTAAAAGCATATTTGCCACAAATATTCTACTCCAACAACATGCCTACTGAAGACCTAATATTTCCTTCTTCTAGTTGAGCAATTTCCAACTCTGGCCTTCCTCCACCCCATCATTTGTCCGGTTTTTAAACACACATAGTAGGAGAGTACATTTTGTCCCACTACCTGCTGCTATCTGAGTTGATCTTGTGCTGAGAAAATGCAGAACTTTGAGATTTCAAGATTTTTTAGAGTCAGAAGCTCTTAAAACTAAATGTCAGTTGTGGTGGCTATGGATTAATATGTGTTGTTTGGTGAAGAGCTCAGGTTCAGAAAAGAGAGATCTGTGGTTCAAATACAGACACCTGGCTAACACATCCTGGCTACCCACCACACACCCTTCTAAGTATGAGATCTTCATCCATGCAATAGGAATACTTACTTATAGCACAAACTGTGAGAATTAGTCCAAATCACCAACCTAGCTGAATGAATGACATGCAGGAAGTCATATGATGTGAAGATATGAACAGCTAATTTAGCAAATGAAATACATCACCAGATTAATAGATAAAGTTTATAGTACCAGTGTCTCCCCATTTATAATCACTTTTTAAAATACCATATATCTAACTTTCCTTGATACTAAATCTGTCATGGAGAGGTGAGTATTGAAAGCCAAGATATTATTTTGCACTTAATGTAAGGGCATCAGTCAATCAATCATCAGGTCAATTGAGCTATAATCCATAAGAGGTATGTGAAGTGTATTTGTAGCTAGCAAACCTAGATTTTGACATATTGCACATGTAAAATGACAAGATATTGATTTAAGTGACGTGCACCCCAGACAGCCTCCCTTATAGTATTGGTCTAAATGGCAGCAGCTTGCAATAGATTTAAGACTCCTGAGTTACTTCATTGGAAGAAAAATAATTGATTTCTGGGGTCACAGAGGAGGAACGTAAGTTCTACTCTATAGTGCAGTATTCCTGACACTGTTCTGTAAAAACTGTATCTCTGGCTTGAATAAAATCAGATTCAACCATCCTCTGGTATCTGCAGGGATTGGATCTAGGACACCAAAATGCATGGATGTTCAAATCCCTTATACAAACTGGCGAAGTATTTGCATACAATCTAAGCTCATTTCATTTTCTATTTCCTTTCTCTTTTAAGAGAAAGGGATAATGAGAGAGAGAGACAGAGAGAGAGAGAGAGAGAATCAATTTTATTTAGTTTTTCATGTGGTTTTTGTTGCTCCAAAACTTGGTTGTGTACATGGTGCTGGGATTTGAACCCACGTCCAGGTGCATGCAAGGTAAGTGCTGTAACCTCTGAGCCACGACTCTAGCCCCTAAGCACATTTCTTAATTCTTTACACCATCTCTAGATTACTTATACTATCTAACTCAATGTAAATGCTATGTAAATACTTATATTCACATAATAATAGTAAATGTATTATTTGGGAAATAATGACAAGAAAAAATGTCAAATGCTCATTTTTTCCTAATATTTTCAATCCACAGTTGGTGAATCCATTATTGTATGCATGAACATGGAGGATGGGACAGCACCCTTCAACTTTGTAATACACAGCATGGGAAACTAGAGCCAACAGAAGACGCAATCAAAGCAGAATCCCACATAATCTCACCAGACAGAACAGTGATGTTTAAGAGAACAAATAGAGTGTGACATTCCAACGCAAAAGCTGTCCCTGAACAAATGTGGGGTAAGTCCAGTTTCCAAAACAGAAATCCAGGGAACACTGCAGGTATCCCAGAGGATAATGCAAGCTCTCTTTCCCAACAAAAAGGGACTAACATCAAAAAAGGCTCCTTATAGTACCTCCTTCTTCCCAGTCATGCACAGCAACACCTCCATCCTCATAAATAAATGAACAATAGCAAGTACTCAACCAAGCAGTTGGAAAAAACCAAAACCCAAAGAGCTAACACAAAGCAGCTATTTGGGGGATGGAGAGGTGGCTCAGCAGTAGAGTGCTTGCCTGGCATGTGCAAGGACTCGGGTTCAAATTCCAGCACCACAAACACAACTATGTACTGGAAGAAGAAAAAAACAGATGAAAAAATTTAATAAAGAAATGATTCTCTCTCTCTCTCTCTCTCTCTCTCTCTCGACTTTAAAAAAAGAAAAAGATCAGATATTAGGGGGGTCCTTCACTCTATGTTAATGTTCACCCTCATCGTCCAGTATCACTATAGCTGGGATCCTTCCTCTCACCTTGAAATTTAACTATTCACAAAAAGTGTGTGAGCTGCTGTCTCCTCTAAAATGTTCTGCCCAAATGTTAATTTTGGTTCCAAATCTCATTCATTGGGTCTTTTACTGTCTGACTTATCCTTCTGCCCCCACCATCTCCCCTCTGAAATCTCATTGCTACACCTCTTTCTTCTGACATGCCCACAGGGTCCTTGTATCTCTCCCTGTCTGAAATTCTTCCTTAATATCTGTTTTCTAGACAATTAAGCCCAAACTCTTCCACCTACCATAGAAAATCCCTTTAACCTCCATGTGTCTGTTTCCATATTTCCCCAAATACCCTGAGTTTTTACTAATCAGTGTCCTTTGCACTCTCCTACCTTTGCTTAGAGTTACCCTCATTCTATATTTCTTACTTTTTTTCCTAGCTTCAATTTTAAAAGTCAAAATCAAATCTGTATGGAAATTAGCAGCTTTATCTTCTATGTTTCCTTAACCGTATGTACGCTTTGCCTGGTAGGTATTAATTAATATTCCTCTTTCTCAGGTGATGGTGAACATTGGGCAGCTTCATGTCACAAAGAGATAATCTTGGCCACTATAGAGTAACTGGCACTTCAGAGGCATCTAATAAAAATTCAAGATCTTAGTGCACTAATTGATGAGATGGATCTATCTTATAATTCAGATAAAGTGATTCATCAAGTCACATTGTGAAATTTATCTTATTTATTTTTTTAGAGAGAGAAAGAGAGAATCAACTTTCACTTTTGTTTTTCATGTGGCTTTCACTGCTCCAACACTTCAGTGTTCGTGGTGCTGGGGTTCAAAACCTGCATCCTCATGCATGCCAGGGATGGCCATGACCACTGAACCACTCCAACCCTGAATTGTGAGATTTGGAAATTGTCTTTGATCTGACAGTTTCCACTTTATAATTCTACAGAGTAATTGTATTCATCCATTTCTAAACAAAACAGGACTCAGACACAATTTGAGGAAGAAATGCTTATGACTAGAAATGCTTATGTTTTCCTCTTGGCATGTGATTATTTTTCCTAAATTCGACATGCAGCAGCACACACTTAAAGCCCACGTTGGAAATCCTTGACCTAATTTTGAAAAAAATCCTAGAAGAAACTGCAATCATTCACTTTGGCACTGACATTTCGGAGAGAAGGACTGATAGATATGTGTATATATTGTCACACAGCAACTGGAGAGTTTCCAAGGCCCGAATGAGAATGGCCACAATTTTGCTCACGAATTACTCCTGTTCTTGATAGAGAAATGGCTAGGGAAATACTATTTTTAATTGAACAAGTGATTCATGTCTCTGGAGTACAGAACATGCATTTCTCATTGTACAAATAACCAGCTGGGAAAAGCTCAGAAATGATCCTGGTTATAATTTCTGTCAATGCTGAGTGTCCTAGCCCTAACGTGACGTTGACTCAGCTGTTCTTAAGCAGATTTCTAGAAAACTCTCCGAAAGGCACATAAATCGGTTTGCTGTTAGAAAATATCCTTCTTTGGGGCTTTATAGTTTTAATTCCTTAAATGGCAATCTCTCAAGAAATGGATCGTCTCACCCAAGGAAGCAAAATCGTTGGAATGGTTGGTTTCCAAGGATACTGGAAGGAAGGTAAACTCATACTGAAATTATAGCAACTCTGCCTGAAAATAATAGAAAACTAGAAAGGTGAGCAAGTCACACTTCAGTGCGTTGTCACAAAAGCTCATTTAGAACGTAAGATCATACATCTGAAAGGTCAACGATATCTGAACGTGGTGAGTTGTGCCTTCAACTTGCTTTATATACCTTGTTCTTTTTTTCTTTTTTTTTTAAGAGAGAAGGACAGTGAGAGAGAGGGAGAGAAAGAGAGAGAGAATCAATTTTTATGGAGTTTTTCACATGGCTTTCGTTGTTTTGACACTTAGTTGTGTACGTGGGTGCTGGGGTTTGAACCCGTGTACTTGTGCATGCCAGGCAAACACCGTAACCACCAAGCCACTGCTCCAGCCCCATACCTTGCTCTTTGTTGGGATCATTTTGAGAATTTCGTCTTTGAAAACCTTGTTTCACCTTCTAGGAAGGAGGAACTCTAAGCTGGAGCAATATAGAAGGAGACAGACGAAAGTGGAGAAAGTTACATGGCTTCTCATTCTGAGCTCTATGTTTGCCTACTTAAATTCTGCACAGCCATTTGTCCTGGTGTAGAAAGATCTGGAACCTACTGTGAGGGATGTTCACAAAAAATAAAAAAAAAATTTGAAGACTAACTTTCTGCCCAGGCCAATTGGGTGCGTTGCCTTTGTGCTTTTCCATAACCTGCTCTTGCCAGATGGAATGCTTGGCCCTAGTGACAGTGGCATTGGAGCAGATTTTGGAGCAGGGAGGTTTTTGAAAATGATTTACTTTTTCCCTCCACAGACAGTTACTCTGGCATAGGTTGCCTCTCTGAATGATGGGCCCAGAGTGTTTTCCATTATATTTCAATGCTGTAAGCTTTTATCTTCTGTGGCTTTTATGTTATCTCTGTTCATCTAAACAATATTAAGAAACTTTAGAATGAAGATGCAATTTTGGTACCCAGTGTGGAAAATGAAGGCCTTAAGGGATGGCTCTATGTTTCAACAGTGATAAGTTGAAATATACCTTTTCCTTCCACCTCTGTTCCTACCATGGGACTCCATCTTCAGACAAGTAATGTCAATAGGAAATCACCCGACATAGGAAAGAATGGACAGTTACAGCTGCTTC
This sequence comes from Aplodontia rufa, assembly GCA_004027875.1. Classification (NCBI taxonomy): domain Eukaryota; kingdom Metazoa; phylum Chordata; class Mammalia; order Rodentia; family Aplodontiidae; genus Aplodontia; species Aplodontia rufa. The sequence continues at coordinate 72,529 of PVKS010002702.1, read as the reverse complement.
TTTCCCTAGATTTACAATCAAGCTTTGATTCAATTCTACAAATGCTTAGTATATACTATTAACCTTCCCAAGTAGACCGGAATTTAATTAGGAATACCATATTAATATGAAAGGAAGAATTATGATATGAAAAATATTTCTGTAAAAACTCAGTTGAGGTTGGCCAGGCATGGTGGTGCACACCTGTAATCCCAGAACTTCAGGAGGCTGTGGCAGAAGGATCACAAATTCAGGGGCTGGAGCGGTGGCTTGGCAGTTACAGTGCTTATCCAGCATGCACAGATACATGGGTTCAAACCCCAGCACTCACGTACACAACTAAGTGTCTGAGCAATGAAGGCCATCTGAAAAACTCAATAAAAATTGATTCTCTCTGTCTGTGTGTGTGTCTCTCTCTTTCTTACTGTCCTTCTCTCTTAAAAAAAAAAAAAAACTAGAGGATCACAAGTTCAAAGCTAGCCTCAGCAACTTAGCAAGGCCTTAAGCAACTTAACAAGACTTTGTTTCAAAAACATTTTTTTTAAAAAACAAGGTGGGGCTAGGGATGTAGCTCAGTGGTAAAGCACCTGTGAGTTAGATCCCCAGTACCAAAGCAAACAAACACTCACACTCAGTCAGGGTAGATATAGACAAGACTCTCAGCAGGGTATCCTACTTCTGTGGAAAAAAGCCTACCTTTGGAAAAGAGGTTTCACCTCTATTTGAGAAACAATCATGCGCTATCAACGTAAATCTCTACAAATTGTCTCAGACATTGTGAATTCTTAGTGCTTGCTATAGTTTCAATGTGTTCCCCAAATTTTTAAGGTTTGCAGGGTGGCAGTATTGGGAGGTGCTGTGACTCTTTAAGAAGTGGGATGGCCTTAGGTCATCGGTGGCATGTCCTCAAAGGAGACTGTGCAACCCTGGCAGTCTCTTTGTGTCACTCTGCTTCCCTGCTCAGGATCTGAGCAGTTTGCTCCAATGTGCCCTGTTCTTGCTGTCCACTGCCCTTATCTAGATGGAGGAATGGGGCCCCCTGGTCTTGTACTGGAAGCTTCAGAACCACAAACTAACCTTTTCTCTTTATAAATTAATTGCTTCAGATATTTTGCTTTAGTAATAGAAAGCTGACTGATATAGCCTCACTTCATAGGTAGCTAAACTGAGAGTTAGAGGATTAAGTGACTTACTCCAAAGCACTCTACTAGTTTGCAGGAAAAACAATAAACTCTAGGTTGCTTTATCCCAGAGTTCTGCGCTCTAGCTTCACACAGACCCTCCATATCAATCATTTATAGGGCAAAGCAATGAACGCTATTTTGATGGGGAGGGAGGATGGGAGTGGTGCATTCCTCGAAATTCTTTCATATAGAACGCTATGCCTAGCATTAGCACACTGCTACGAGGGACTGTGACCACGGAGAAGATGAGAATAATGATAGCATGCGATTCCACTCCACACCTCTCAGACAGAATCCAAGCCCATCACACCAAACCGCAAGCAATCACCTAATTACACGGAGCATGTTGGCAGAGAAGCCAAAAGCAAGCACGGCAGTTAATTGTGTTTAACTATTTTATTTCTAGTCAAAACGTTACCATAGTGAAACAAGCTGATGTGTCCATCAACCATATAGTCACCATTGTTCCGTTTTGGAGCAGCTGGAATTTATTTTTTTTTAGCATGAACTCCAAATATAATGCAGATTTATGACTACTGTCCACATGATGTGCATCTGATCTCCAGCCTTGTCCCTATGTATCTGGGCTGTGTCCCTTGACTCACATCTCCCCATTTCCTATAACTGCACCTGCCTGCTCTGGGACCTCTGTGACAGCACCTGGCTAGGCACTTAGCAGTGATGATGTTGCTAAGGAATAAATCATAAAATGTCATTGAGAAATCATGCATTAGCACTCAGGAAAAGGAAAATTGAACAATTTTCCCAGGTCAGGGAGACCTGGGAAGCATCTTGGGATCAGATATTTGGAGCTACAATTTGATGAATCAGGAGGAAAAAACCAAAAACAAAAAAACAAGGACTCGGGCAAAGGAGGACACAATGAAGGTGTTAGATTAGCGGTCACGTCCTGCTGCCACGGGACTCTGGGAACAGAGGAGCTGGGCTCTCAGCGTGTGCCCATAAATGTCTGAGTTGCGTGTTAACAAGAGCCAGGAGTGTGAAGCACACTTCTTTTCTGTGGAAATAGAAGGAAAGCAGTGCTGAAGAGTAATACTTCACAGAGGGAGAGGTGAGGGGTGCATAGGATTTATCTGAGGGAGGAGAAGATGGGGCACAGTCCCCTAGACAGATGGGAGAGCTGATCAAAGGTCCCAAGGAACCCAGAGTGTGCCAAATATAAGGAACTGAAAGATGACCATTCTGATCACATTAAGGATAGAAGAAGAGAGCTCCATATCTTTGCATATGAACCTTTACTTCTTTATAGTTTAGTTGTTTATTTAGATAACAATGCTTGAAGTAAACATTTGGAATTAAGTTTACCCATTATCCAAAATTCCTCAACAAGCAAACTTACTTTCCATAAAATTGACACCAATTTACATTTCTATAATTTACAGAGGAGATTTTTCTCTGTTACTTTACCCTTGGAAACATTAAGTATCTCATTTAAAAAAAAAAAAGATGAGCCGGCTCAATATGTTAGCCATTATAGTGGAAAAATAGCAGCGTTGTTTTAAATTGAAATCCAGAAGTTGCATACTTTTTCTAAAGATTTTTTTCTTAATTAACTCTACTGAGCTAAAATAGCTTCTCTGTGTTGTATTTCCCCATGATTCAGATATTCATTTCCTACCAAATTATTTTGCAGTTTTAAATTTGGTCCTTTGCCATTGTTTTTTTTTTAATTTATTTTGTATTGGTTCAGCATTGTCTTACATAATGATGGGGTTCATTGGTTCACAGTCATACACGCATACATATTGACAGAGTTGCTTAAACCCGATCCTTGTTCAGTATCTTCCCCCTTCCCTCACTCCCTGATCTCATGACTCCTCTATAGTTGCCTCACGTTACAGAAATTAGTGACCACACACATGTAATTTAAACCTTGAAATTACTAGACTTATATGCCTGCCTGGGTGCATTTAGGGTTCTCATAGGAATCAAGTGTACTCTACAGTATTGAACATCCTCCTTTTTCCATCCTTTTTCTCCCTCCCTTTCTCTCCCCACCCCCTCATAGCTATAGTCCCCATGGCTTATGTGTTACTTCAGATTTGATGGGTCTATTAAATAAACTTGACTAACTTTCATCCTATCGTAGGCTTTATTATAGCTTACACATATGAAAGAAAAAGTTCAACCCTTAAGTCTCTGGGTTTGACTTATTTCCTGCAGCATGACTTTTTCCATTTCCATCCATTTACCTGCAAAAAACCATGATATTGTTCTTTCTAGTAGCTGAGTAGAACTCCATTGTATATATATACCACAGTTTTGGGATCCATTCATCCAAAGAAGGGCATCTAGGTTGTTTCCACAATTTCACGACTGTAAATTGAGCTGCTATAAACATTGATGTAGCTGCATCTCTCTAATAAGCTGATTCTAGCTCTTCTGGAAAAATACCCAGGAGTGGGATAGCTGGGTTGAACTGTGGTTCCATCTCTAAGTGTTTGAGGAGTCTCCACACTGCTTTCCAGAGTGACTGTACCAGTTTGTATTCCCATTAACACTGTGTTAACGTTCCTTTCTCCCCAAAACACTTTCTTATGTATCTTTTGGCTTTTTGAACTTTCTCTGTTGTGAAGTTTCTGTTTGGTTCCACAGACCATTTATTGATTGGGGTGTTTCTGTTTTCGTTGTTACGTTTTTTGAGTCCTTTGTATATTCTAGATATTAGCCCCCTGTTGTAGGGGTACCAGGTCATGATTTTCTCTTCTTCTCCATGTTCTTTCTTGACACTGTTGACTAATTCCTTAGCTATGTAGAAGCTTTTCAATTTAATGACGTCACACTCATTCATTCTTGGTTTTAATTCTTATGCTACAGGAGTCTTCTTAAGGAACAAGACCCCTACATCAATACAGTGGAGTGTTGATCCTATTTTATCTTCTAATTGTATGGTTGCTGATTTAACTCCTAGTTCTTTGATCCATTTTGATTTGATTTTTATGGAGGGTGAGAGATAAAGATATAAGTTTCAATTGTTTACAGATGGCGATCTAGTTTGTCCAGCACCATGAACAGGCTGCCTAACCTAGAACGTGGGATGTCTTTCCACCTTCTCAGGTCTTCAATTTCTTTCTTCAGTTTTCTTTACAGATGTCTTTTACTTTTGCCATTTTCTTCATGTTGCTGAATGTGCATTTTCCCCCCAATTAGATTAAAGGCCCTATAAGGCAGCTTGGTACAATATAATACAACTACTAATTATTAAATTCCTATTTTGTAAAAGGGAAATTGCAAAGAATTAAGATAAAAACACAAAAATGTATACTTGTTGGTCTCGGGGGTTTACAGTTTAGCTGGATGAATATGAAACACACAAATAGCAACAACATAACGTGGTCACTTATTTGGTCAGTAGTGACAATACTAATTAAGGAATAAATCATAAAATGAAAGTAAAAAATAATGCATTGAAACTCATGAAATGGCCAGGGAGACTGGGGAAACTTCTTTGATTCAAACATTTGGATCTAAGGTTTGATGAATCAATAGAAAAAAATGGACCCAGATAAAGAGAAAAAAAACATTAATAGTGGAAAATGGAAGTTAAGTTCAGTAAAACATCACTCAGCCTGTCCAATATGGGGGAATAAAGTCTATTAAGCTTGCATACCTTGTATTTCTATGACCATTTATATGAGATTAATGGTTAAGCCCTGAAAGTCTTTGGAAATAGGAGGGAGATGTTTCCCCATAAATAAAAGTAACAATTTTTATAACATCACACTGAACCCCAAAAATGTACATAGTTATAATTTATCAGTTAAAATATTAATTTCAAAAGTAAATGTGAAATGGGACTGCATCTCTCCCTGTCAGCAGGTGGGCAGACTATTGTCAAAAAAGAGAGAAAAAAGAAAAAGCAATGATTCATCTAATTTTCAACTTTCCCACTATCTGGTGGCAGCATTCACAAAAGAGTGAGGCAACTGGGTTGCTAACCCAGACATCTGCTGCATTGACAGCTCTCTGTTATTTCAGATATAGGACGGGGGGATCTGACAACTATAAATGGGGAGAATTTGGAAAAGGGTTTCTCAGGAGCATGTGAGAAAATAAATGTGATCACCTTAATGTATTTTCTCCTGGAGGATCACATTTCATTCAATCATTCAGACACCCATTCAACAAACACTTAACAACTCTCTGTAAAAAGAAATTTTGCAAGAGGCTGTGGTGAATCTACAACAATCATTATGTAGATCTGACTTTCTGGAATTTAATACCTAAATCAAAGAAAATTGTCCTTTGAAAGCATGCAGTTTTAGATCCACTGGTTTCCATTAACTTGATATTTCTTTCAGTCGGTAAAGTCTTTCTTTCCCCACGAAACAGTCATAGAACCACCCCCTCCCACCTTCTCTCTACTCTGTCTATCTGGCCCCAGAGAGTGGAAAAACTAATTGACTCTTCCTATGCCTCTCTGAGCAGATCAGGTTGATCTGGGTTGCAGCTGTAGTTTAATTTGTGAATGTGCAATTGTAATTGAAACATTTATTGGATTAGAGCTCCAACCAACTCTTTGGCAAACTGACAGCGCTAATCAAAAATATGGGGGTCATATAGTCATTACGGCTTCTACCAGGGTGTCCTGGACACATCAATGCAAGGATTCGGTTGTGACTTGTTTTAAACGCACCCTTAAACTCTTTTCGAGAGGAAGTCAAACTAAGATTCTTTTCTGATGAATGTATTCTCTCTCTGTCTGTATGAAAGGGTCTCATCAATACTTTGTTTATATAAACAGAGGTATATAACCAAATAAAAGGTGTATGGCAAAGAGTTCTCCTTCTCCTGCCTTTTAATCTATCATATTAGGGAGAAACAGAATTGCAAGCATTCAGGTGTCCTGGACTATCTAGATTACCTCTCTCGTTTTAGGAAAAAAGGTCTCAAAGGGAGTATACGAGGGTCCAGGCTGCTGTTCTCGTTCAGGTATTGAGGATCTCTATGGGTCAGAACTTCTTTTCTTTGCTCCTCCCTCTCTACCCCCCTTCCTTCTTTCTCCCTTCTTCCTCCCTTCCTTTCTTCTCTTCTTTCTTTTTTTCCTCATGCCAATTATCTGGGCAGCATTATTACAACCGACACAATCTTCAAACCGAGAAGTTGACCGACAGGCGTGCCCTCTGCTCCCGGGCTGGAGGACCCACCCTCCTCTCCTACAACATCCATCATGCTTCTTCTCACCTAATGTTCAGCACTAGCACAAAACATTCACCCAGATGTCTTCTCACTCCAAACTTCTGCTGCTAAACTAGAATCACAGAAGGTTTCAGAGAGGCATAAGAGAGAAACTTTCAAATATAGGGCCAGGTAGACCTGTAAGTCAATTCCTAAATTTGTAGTACCTTAATACTTGGAGGTCTTTGAAAGAAGATTCTGAATACTTTGACATTGCCTAGTCCATCAAAGAACTTCAAAGAGATGACAATAAAGGATGCAATGATATTTTAAAGTACATAGGGGCTGTTTTGGCCACTTTAGGTAATTTATATGTTTTAAAATTGTGTATTTTTATGCTAACTTTAAAGACGCTAAATAAATCTTATTTATTGCACTTCAGCCTTCATGTTAATTGAAATCAAAGCAACATTTTGATGAGAAAAGTGTCAGACAGATGCCTAAAATGGAGAGGGAAAAATAAAATGTGTGTTTATGCAGCAAATTGTACTTAAGCTACAACAAAGATGAATAAATTATCATGCATTTTACAAATCTGTGTTTCTAGAAATCCAAGAAAGATGGGTTGATTAAAAGCATTTTTGCTGGTGTGTGTTTTTCATTTGTTTAGCAAATGTATACTGAAAGGAGAGTCAGAAGCTGCAGGGAGAAAAAGAGACAGATGACATAGGGATGAAGGGAAATTAATTTGAAGGTCAAATGACATATCCCAGTCACCCTGTCACTTACTTTAGCAGCTGATTCATACTCAATACAGTCGGCGGTTCTCCCACACAACAGGGAGAAATGAGAATAGAATAGTTTCACAACCTGGCAGAGGCAGATGAAGAGGGGTTGTTAAGCAGAAAACTTTCAGAAACTTATACAGGTCTTTCATTCTTCAATGGATAGACACCGCAACAAGAACTTCATTTCCTTTTCTCCCTGTCTCCTTGCTTTTTCCTTCTTTTAAAAAATAGTTCAAAGTATTGCTAGTAGAGATAGGTGAAAATACATGATGCGATAAACACACATTTTATTAATGCTTATTTTTTTAATGTTAGCAAAGCCCATCCCTACTATCAAATCCTGTAAAATGAGACAAATGTAGTGGATATTTCATTTAGTCTCATTTAGTAAGCTTCTGTCAACAAGAGAAGCAAATTCTGTCACATAGTTTTCCAGCATCCCTCCTGGGTCTAACATTGTACTGCTGTTTGGGCCAGGGGGTAAGAAACTTATTCTCTGCTGTGCCAAGTATCACCAGGAATATGGTATTTAAGAAAGTAAACTGGAGGCCACTTATAGTAATATTCCAAACACTATGAAATGAAACTTATTAAATTAAGACAATGCATCAGATATTTAAGGAATAATGAAGTGCTGAACAAGGTCTGTTTGCAATGATGCAATTGGAGATCCTAGAAAATCAAGATGAGTGTAGACTGGAGATATGAGATAGGATGAACAAATAGAGGAATCAAGTTTGCTTCATCAAATGAACTACCCAGGTTGTGGTGACTGCCATCATTATGGGCTATGTCTTTAGTACCATCTTACTATTTGCAAAGACTGAAATGGATTGAGAAAAGGTGGAGAATCTGAACTACCCAAGGTGAGAACATGATTCTTGCATGTCGGCTAAAACTTTTATTTCAGATTCAAATGAAGTCGTCTGAAAGAGTCAGATAATAAATACGGTGCACTGTATTTTTGTTATTGGTCCTCTCTCTTCCACCTCTACACTAGACTGTGAACTACTATAAAGGTTGATTATGTAGGAGTTGAGGGTGGAATGAATAATGGTCGCTGGAGCCTAGGGAAGAGCATAGAAAGCTCATGGACACCAGGTACAAAAATACAGCTAGAGGGGAGGAAGAGGTTTCAGCATTTCATAGAACAGCACAGAACTGTGATCCCCAACAATTACTCATACATTTCACAATAACTGGAAGAGAAGAGTGTAAAGGCTCCTGACACATAGAAATCATAATATTTGAGGAGACAGAAATGTTAATTACACTGAATTTATCATTATACATTACATATATGCATAAAATTATAATATGCCCCATAACTAAATGCAGACGTTATATGTCAATTTAAGATCTAAATAACACCTCTTGTTTCTCCTTGGCTCTACAGCCCCTAGCAGCATACCTGGCTTGCAGCAGGTGCTTAATACCTGGTTTAGGGGATAAATCCAATAAAATCTGTAACGAGTTTTAGCTACTTCTGTGATGGCTTTAGGCATGTCTATGGTGTCATTAGCACAAATCCAATGATTACTTGATAAGTCAGGGTTGCACACAATATTCCAATAAGAGCCATTTTCTTCCAAGGACATGGGCCCTCCAAACTGGGGAAGAAGATCTGTGGTGTGAAGTCACATGTTTCACACCCACTGCCCGTGCTCATTCCCATTACAGTACACTGTCTGAGTCTAGAGACCTTCTGTTGTTAAAGCACCACCGTATTGACTGCACTAAAGCTACCTAAAATTATCTGTGTAGCAAATAGTAATGCTAGAATTTAAGTCTGTTTCTGTTTTCAATAACTTATTTCTACTCTTCCACAACATCTCTCAAGGAAGAAAGGATACGCGTGAGGACGGCCAGTGGCCAAGCCCTACACTGAACACCAAATACCAGAATGAACCATTCCTGTGACTGGTCAGTTGCTTAATGCCCTCTTTGGGAACAATGTGGGGATTTCAGCAATAGTGGCTTTGGATGGGGTCTGATTGATTCCCCCGCTCTTGTGTCTTTGTGGAGTGACACATGGCTTGCTCAAGCTTCAGCAAGATCCTAGGAAACCTATTTGTTTTTTCGCAGAAGGATGCTTACATATTGCTGTGGCTCCCATTTCCTCATCAGAGTTCATGAAAATTTTCAGTACAACAAAGGTCAGAGTTCCTGTCCACGGAGGAGATTGCAATCTATCAGTGTGAGGAGGACAATACAGCTGGTGTGGCACAAAATCCGTACTTGTTCATAAACACTTTGTCGGCCTCCGAGCACTTGTTACCGAGAGCAGGGCATGTTTATACAGCTCCTTCCAAAAATAAAATGGAAGAGAAAAAAATCAGTAAATTCATAATGTCACACTTTCCCGAACTCAAAAACATAGCAATATTTTTGTTTGGGATTTGGAAATGTTTCCCATTGAGAATTGAAGTCCTACACATAAGAGAAATGAACAAATCCTAAAGACGGTAAAGCCCACGAACCACAGAAAGGAGTAAGGTCTCTCCCACAGTAAAAGAGAGGCTACAGCGATGATTTTCTCGTGTTTATTTAACTCTAATTTCCTTTGTTCCATGACTTGTGGGTACCTGAGTTGTACAACATGCGAAGAATCTTGACGTTAGATTTGGTCTCCTCACATTGATCTGAAAATGTGATTGATTTGCTTCTCTCCTCATGATTAAGGAAGGGTACCATTGATTCAAATCAGTTAAGCTCAAAGTCACTGTTGACTAATTGATCAATAAACTGATGTTCTCTCCTATGTTTTACTCAATCCTAGACAGAAATAGAGTTCATTAGTAAAAAGGAAAAAGTCAATAGCTTCCATTGCTTTGCACAAATTACTCAAATCAGCTTTTGCTTTTTACTTCACTCAATTTTGTCTTTATCTTTCATTATATAAGAAGAAAATTTGCAAAATAATTTTTAAATAAAGAAAAGAAAGCACAAAAGTGTTTCACTATAATAGCTGAATCTATTGACTTTGACAGAGGGAATGACTACATTTTGTTTGATATGAATGAATCTTTCAGATGTTTTCAGAAATGCATGCTTTATATTTTTAATATCCTTATCTACAGGATACCTTATTATGTAGCTTGCTTTCATATACTTACCTTAGAAAAAGTTAAGTCTTTTTAATGATTGTGTGATAACCTATTTTGTGACAATTCGATCAAGTTCGTTTTACTATCTTCCTGGTCATTAACTGACTTTCACTTGGCATCTAATTTTTTGCTATTAATATTAGTCCTGAAATAAATATCTTTTGATAGTGGATGTCACAAATTCACAGACAATTTACTATTTAGATGTGCTACAGGAAGTATATTTCATTATTATAAATAAGTTATAGGGCAGGGAAGAGTTAGTATATGCAATAATTGCAATTAACTTTCCTGAGTGTTAATTGTTCATGAAGCATTGCTTTCAGTTCCTTACAGGTATGAACTTTTAAGAGACTCTATAGGTAACTACCCTTATTAGTCTTATTTTACAGTTTGGGAAATCAAGTCAGGGAAGGTTAATTATCTTTGCTAAATGTCAGGAGACTAATAACATACAAAGCACTTCTAAAAATTATACTACACTGCCTCTCAGCAAGAGTATTTAAAAAATCATAAAAGCAGTTGGATGCTTCCTTAGGGAGCTCAGCGTCCACAGTTGTTTTTGGATGGGAAGAGGGCATGGGGATTTACACGGTGACATCTGAAGTGTATAAGGAATGTAAATCAGGAACACGAAGGGTCAGTCTGCTACATGAACAAGATTCATGGCATGGCTAAGGACAGAAAAATCTTAGTGGCATTCAGAGGAATTCCAGTGACACAGTTTTGTTCTTCACATATGTGGCCCTGGATAGTACTTTGCCAATTGTACGTTTTAAGCCTGTGAAGAAAATGGAGTGCATCCAGGAGAAAGAAAAAATAAAATCAGGGATGAGGTGTCAGTTCTAAGAATAAAATTCAAAGAATGAACAGAGTCATTCATTAACTTCGGAGTCTGTTCATTGAGTATTTTTTAAAAGAGGGATGGAAAGTGAAACAGAGAGAGAGAGAGAGTTTTGCATCTGGTTTTTGTTGCTCCAATATTTGCTTGCGTACGTGGTGCTGGGGTTTGAACCTGCATCATCGCACATGCCAGGCGAGTGCCGTAACCACTGGTCCACCTCTCCAGCCTCATATTCATTGAGTATTAACCATACATACACACAGCCCTGTTTAGATGCCATGGCAGAAGTGAACTACTTTCCCCTCAGTCCCTATCACTGTGCTTATCGTATAGTGATGGAGATGCAACCCAGGGAAAAATAATTGCAGTATGATGAGCAAAGTGAATGGATGAGTGACAGGAAGCGTCTATGGCTGGCTTGCTTTGTGCTAGGCACCATGCAAATTCTCATCTCCCCTAATCTTACCAGCACCCATTTCACAACTAAGGAAATAGATGCCCTGAATTATTAAATAGTATCCTAAGACACGTGGCTTGTCACTTTGATTCACACCTAGGGCTGCCCCTCTCCAAATCTCAATTGTTTCCTAGTCCTGCTGCCACCACTTACATTATTTAGAACAGAGGAGGAAAATGCCAAACAATTACTCTTTTCAAGTAAATGGAGAGTTCTTATAAGAGGTCCACAGAATGGATCAGAGAGCCCAGATGACTATGGGTAAAGACTTTCTGTTAGATGGAAACCACTTTGCAGAGAGAAATGTCATCCTCAGAAAGTGCATGTGCCCAGGGCTGGTATTTGAATGGTTTCCTCTAGAAGATTTGCAGGCCTTCCTAAAACATTGATATGCACCTAAAGTCTTAGATCCATAGCTGCTGTCTTGGGTCCCCTGACTGTCTCTCAGTGCCCCAGCTACCTAGGCTCCGCATGGGGCTCAGTGTCACGTCTTTCTCTGTTATCCAGCAACAAGTGATGTTTTCATACAGAATCACATAGGTCCTCAGAAATCCCTGTAGCACCTGCTACACCCTACTCTGATTAGCCAGTATCTATATCTTGTCAGTTCTTATCACATTGAATACTGTTTGGTGACCTTCAGTCAGAGAAACATATCATCTCCTATTTCCAGGTCTTGTTAACTCCACAAACAATGTATTATATTGCTCAATGGGCATTTATAAGTTCAATTTTTCATTAGGTGATGAATTGAAACCAGAGACGCTTATTGTTCTTGCTGTTATTTTTAAACCTTGCAGTGCCATATTTTTGTCCTTTCTGTATTTATAAGCATGCTTAGAGAAAAGACAGTATATGTATCTTCTGAACTTTACTATAAAAGAGTCACATGTAAGAGTGAGCTGGGTTGCCTGAAAGAATCCATCATAGCCTCCATCTTGAACTGTTCCCATTTTAATTTGAAATGTGTGATAAATATTCAAGTCAAGATAAAGGCAATAGATGCTGTTGACAAACGTGGAAAAGCATCTTAATGCGCACAACCAGGAGTAAACACAACCTAATTAACCTTCTCCATCTACTTCTTTGAAGCTAGTAATCACAGAAAGGAATAAGCAGTGCTGGTCTCTGATTTCTCAATAAATATCCTACGAAGGATGATTTTCCTCATTAGATCACATCCTGTAGAGGAAGATATGAGGAAGAAGTGAACAGATAATTCTGAGAAGGCAACGTGACCCAAACCAGCCAGTGTCGTCCCACAGGGGTTAATTTGTTCATCCGTCTTTCCTCTAAGGCCAAGAACCTTTTCTATAACTCACAAACGATAAATATTCCCAAAGAGATCAAGGCGGAGCAAGGCAAGTTGGAACAATGCAGCAAACTTCTTAACCACCTTGCAGATAGGGCTTCTGGAGAATTCAGGGAGGTTGGGGAAAGCTGGTAGCATGGGATGAGGAGACAAATCTGTCTATTGGGGTTGGGGAAACGCATGCATATGAACTGGGGCGTTAGAACATCTTGCAGTCTTCCTCATGCAGAAAAAAAAAAAAGTCCAAAATATTAAATGCATTCCAGACACTACTTAGTGTAATTTTCAGTTTCTTTTCTCTTGCTGTCACAAAATCATTTAGAATGGGGGGTCCTCATGCTACCTTGTGCCACCTCAGAGTGAATAAAGAAGCCAAATTACATTGCCCAAGCCAAGACAGAAGTGCACAAAATAAATTCAAATACCAGCTCCTTTTTCCCCAGGGCACCAAGCACTTCCCCTCTCCTACCGAGCACAAAACTTTGTACTTTCAGCTACTGCTTCTCTGTAGCTCCACACAACATCCTTTCAAAGTGACTCCTGCCTCCCGCTGTCTCAGGCTGCTTGGCTGTGCTTTTGTCAGGGCTGAGACCTGTGCCCCTACACTCTCACAGGCACATGCATGCTTGCACCCGGCTCTTTACTCATGCAGCCTGCTGGCAGGATCTGGCAAAGAACCCTTTCAGAAGAGGGTGGGATTAACAAACACCCAGTTGTTACCATTCTTGATTTGAACCTTGAATGCAAATTGTGCATTAACTGGGTGAACTCGGAGAGTTATATAACTGTTTTTGCAGAGTCAGTGTGAGAATTAGATGGGGTTATTTTAGGCACTGATTCTAGCATACTGCAAGGTGCATAGGAATATTCAATATGCACCTAGCACTGTTATTAGTATCTCATCAACAGCAACAAAAATTACAACAAAGACTGATATTCTGCTGACCATATAACCTCTGAGCTAGACAGGATTAAAAAAATCAAATGTTAAGTTTAAAAGCTTATTGGATTTGATTTTTAAAACAAAGAGAAAATAGAAGCATAGAAATTTTTAGCTGAATGATCAGGTGGGTAGCAGCTCGTACTTTCTAAGATGAGGAAACTGAGTCTATAAATGGAGTGAATATCTTGACTTCCATAACATTTTGGGTATTGTATAACCAAAACGATCCAATGAAGCTTAAACCACCAATGAGATGACCTTTAAGAAATGTTATATTCTATATAGATGAACTTGATTGCTAAGGAAACATCTGTGTCATATTTTCTCATAGTCACCAAACCCTGGCCAGTATGTACTAATGTTTTAATCTTTGCTAGAACAAGCCGTATCTCAACAAGTTTATGCTTTTAAAACTAATACAAACCTAAGGTTTTATGTTTAATGTTTTAAAATTTAAATTTCAAGCATTATTTATTTTTTGTAGAGCATGAGAAATTTCTCTTCTCCATGAGAGGTTTACCCATGCAGGTAAATTTTGGAATCCCAAATCATTTCTGAACTTAATGAAAGATGACCATTTGAGTTGTTATTATTAGGAAACGTTGTATGTCTTAGTGCATACATACACATGTGTGCATTCAGATGCATTCACACAACACACATACTCTCTCACACAAGCATGTCTACATGGTATGCACACACATACCATCACACACAGGTATACCTATGCATCTCATAATATACATACATACTCAAATACGTTCATTCGTGCGTGTGCACATACACACACAGAGTCATGCATGTTTATGCCAACATTACTGCATATTGATTATCCAAGGGCTATTGGATAACTTAGAATCAAATCTGTGGTCCATGTCTAGCATTAATACAAAATGGCATGGTCTCCATTTTTTATGAATTAAAATTACCCTTGGTTTTAGGTTCATATTTGACATTTTGGCCTTAACTCTTCATAGTGCTTATTTTGTAGACTTCTCCAGTACTCGGGAATAAGACCTAGGACGAATGAATAAGCATCAATAGTGAGAATAAAACTTAACATAGGCGATCAGTGGGAATGCATTTAATCCTTCATGTTCTGGAAAGGTCACTTGATTGATAGCCACAGTAGCAAGAAAGTACTGACTTTGTTCATTAATATAAACTTAAGGGTTTTCAGTTTATGACCTTTCCCCTCTCATCCACCAACTTGTTAGTACAGTCCCTTCTTGTATTCAGCAAACTGTCTTCAAAATTAATTATAACTTACAAAACTTTTAAATGCTTACTTACTAATGTGTTATAATGAAATAATTTATTCAGGGAAATGATGTTTGAAATGGAAAGTGAATGCAATTGACAATATATTTTTAAAATATTTGTGAGCTGCTTGGACCACATCAGCCCAGATTGAACTGCCCACCTCTCTCAAGAGAGGTTGGGATTTCAACTATCAGACTCACCATGACACACTCTCTCTGCAGCAGCCTAAGAAGACAGGATCCACACCTATTTGTTGTCCCTACTGAGACCAACCTGGAGAATTACTATTCCTCAGTTAATAAGACAAATGGAGACCCGTTTTCTAGGGAACCCACAGGCTTGCAGAACAATCTGCACCCTCTTCACTTACTGCCAGTGGTGCCTATTTGGCTTAAAATGGGGGACCGGGATGCCCTGTTCCCTGTACCTCCACAGGCTTCTTTTGTTTTTCCCTGGTTCAGTACAAAAAGGGAGGCACATTAATTCTTTTTGTTTTTGTTTTCTTTTTTTTTTTTTTTGTAGTCGTTTTCTCTGCATAAAGACTCATTCATGTAGAATGAAGGGAATTTGATCAATCTACTTTTAGAATCTGAAAATGGGGAAAAAAAATCTGATCCAATCAAAACATCCACTAACAAACTGAACAATTTGCAATTTGCAGTGAATCACTGGGACATTCTAGATTGTCATTTCCAAGATTGGTGATCCCCCAGTTAAGTCCTCTTAGGTCCTTTCCAGGTCTATTTAAAAATCTGAAATTGTATCCCAGTATCCTGTTTCTAATCTAGGCCTCTAGCTTGGAGATGAAGACAAAAATAATCTCTGCAGAGATGGTGCCAGAGGTAAACGTCCTCTAGGAAGGACAAGGACCTTCCCTTTGGAAACTCAGTACCTTTTGCTAATGCCTCAATATGCATTCACCAGCAAAAAGGTCAGTAGAAGAAATTTTAAATAAGCCTTGGGGAGGGCTTCCTGAATCTGCTTGTTTCCCAGTGGGATCTTTGAAATTGCCCATGCTCTTTCAGGAGATATCTTGGAGATGGTTTCTCTGGCTAATTTCTCTCTAATTTTTCTTCTTTATTGTTCCTTATCATTACAAAAAAAAATTGCTAATGGTAATTGGGAGACTGCAGACTTCTGACATGCTGTGAGACACTGTCATCTGAGTCTGTTTGAAAGCTATTTTAAATCTCTTAGTCTTCGGGAGGAAAATTTGAGATGTACCTCTTATTGGCGGGGCGCCCAAAGTAAAGAACAATATAAATGATTCCTTACAAAAGAACGAGAGCATACCTCTTAATGAACACTCAGAAAGCACAGACTGAGCCCCAGGCGTGTTAAAAATGGGAAGAGAGCCGTGGAGCTGGGTTAATCATGAAAGGGAAGCAGATCCATTATTGCAACTGGAAGGAGCTTTGAGACCAGATGGATCCTTTATTCAAGGATCAGCTTAAGAGCTGCCTCATTCTCCTGCTCCCTGACCCTCATTTCCTTCTTCTTACATAAGATGAACCCTAAAGCTAAAGACGTGATGTGAGAATCAGAAAGAAACTTGGAAACACACAGATTACGCAAGCAATGTTTACTTAGGAGCCCATCATCATTTTCCCTGAGTTGAGCACATCTTTTCATGCATATCAGAACAAGTTTCACATTTCCAAAATGTCAGCCTTTCATGAATGCCATCGCCGACTCAAGGCGGTGCCATGTCTTGCCGCATGGAGTTATCTTCTTTTCACTCTGATTAGCAGGCTGGGGGCTGGGGGGAGGTGAGCACGCTGGGGGAATGGGGCCAAAAGCCCAAATTCTGTGGGACAGGGAGAACAGCTACCTCTGTGACCTGTCCATATGCGTCTACCCCTTCATTCCCAAACTAAGTGTTGATCCCTAAGGGACTAGGAGGACACTTCGCACGTCCGGGATCAAATGCACTAAAATGGAAAGCTGCTAATCCCCTCTGCAGCAAGTTGACCACATAATGCAGACTTTACATAAAGCCCAGCATGCCCCTCAGTTGTAAGAATGGCAAAGTCATAAATCCATTTCTTTTTATTTACTAAAGAGAGAAAGGGAGAGAGAGAGAAAGAGAGAGAAGAGAGAGAAAATCAACTTTTATTTAGTTTTCATCTGGTTCTGGTTCTTCTGACACCCAGTTGTGTACATGGTGCTGGGTTCCAACTTGGGTCCTCACATATGCCAGGCAAGTGCTCCATCTGCTGAGCCACCACTCCAGCCCCAACCCATTCCTATTTAGAGAGAAATAATGCATTTGTTTTTATTCGATATTAAATGCCTACAATTCCTTGGATTCTTCCCTTATTTCCTGACCTCCTTTAAAAATCTCCCAGAGCATCTTATTCATTCAGGGTTAATATTTAATAAATATGAATTAAATTAGTCAAAATTTTAAAAATGCTGTCAGTATTACAAATCCCTAGGGTTACCACACATAAAGCTGGGATCAATAGTTTGTAGCAGGGATCAGCTGCTCAAACTATAGTCAACTGGCTGAATGTAGGCACCTGCTATTTTGTGTCACATGTGAAAATTATATGAAATTCAAATAACAATGTACAAAAATAAAGTTTGTTGGAACTCCATCATGTTCATTTCTTTGCATTCTGTATGTTGATGCTTTTCTACTAAAACAACAGTTTGAGTAGCTGAAAAAGATCCTATGAACCAAAAAACATAAAATATTTACTATCTTGCTGGATTAGGTTTTTCCATAGAAGCAGAATCAATAGTAGATAGAATGACAGGTGAGATAGATAGATAGTTGACAGATGAGATAGATAGATAGTTGACAGATGAGATAGATAGTTGACAGATGAGATAGACAGATAGTTGACAGATAAACAGATAAGAAGAGATTTATCATGAGGGATCGACTCATGTGATTTTGGAGGCTGAGAAGTTCCACGGTGTGTTGTCCGCAAGTTGGAGGCACAAGAAAGCTACCAGTGTTATTCCAATCCATGACCCCAATCTGGGAGCCAAGAGAGCCAACTGCACTAAGTTCAGGTCTGTGTCCTAGGGCGTTGAACCAGGAGGTCCAATATCTGGAGGCAGAAGAAGATGGATTTCCCAGTTCAAACAGAATGCTCATTCATCTTCCCTCTATCTGTTTCCTCTGCCACCCAAGGGAGGACACCAAGCCCACCACATTGGTGAGGGTGATATTCTTCATTGAATTTATCAATTCACAGGCTAACTTTTCCCAGAAACACTCTCACCGACCCAACCAGAAATTATGCTTAGCCAGTTTTCTGAGTAACCCTCAACCTGGTCAAACTGATGCCTCATATTAACAATTACATGTGCCCTTTAACCAACGGACTTGTGTGGAAGACGGACGCACCAGCAGGGAATTAACATGTGCATAGGCAAGGTCAAAGGTCAGGGAACATTCTGACCAGACGGACTTGCTGAAAGCATCAAGTCTTGTCAAGGCAGAATGTTCTTGCCTGGGGACTGAAGCAACCTCACAGATGCCCTGCTTCACAAACATTCCTTCAAGATTAGCTACTTTTTCTTTGAAGTCCCATGATGTCCCTCCTTATCTTAAACCACTAGTAAGCTTCCACTTTGCGACCTCACTTTGGTGTGGCCCCCTGACTCCCCACTCTGAATCTATACTCTGTGTCTACATCATTCTTTCCCCTAAGGTATGTGGGTTGTAGCCAGCAACACCCAAACAGGGACCCTTGGAAACAAAAGGAGGATTGAAGCCAAGGAAGCAGTGAGTGGTTGAGGCACCACAGCAGTTAGTAAGTAATAGGGAATTCTGCATCCTCAAGACTTTTCAAGTCAGGGTAACGATGGGGCAGTCCTTCTTTGCAGAGCAGAAAGAGTATATTAGGGTGCTTCAACACCTACTGAAGGCCCACAGAGCAGCAGTGGCCAAGGATCAGCTATAAAAATTATTACAAGTGATGATAGATGTCCACCCCTGATTCCCAAACCCCTGATTCCCAAACAATGGCACTACAGATATTGGGATCTGTGTTCAAGTTGGGAAAAACATGAGAGGGGCTCAAAGTGAGGGGAGAAAGGTGCCTATGCATACTTTGGTGACATGGGCTGATGTGCAGTGCATTAGTGTCCCTGAATCAAGATCAGGATGGAACCCCCTTGCTGCCATCGCCTGTGACTCCAATTCTAGTACCCAGGGCAATGACTCCCAAGGAAAAAAGGCCAATGCTGCCTCATCTAATAGGACAGCAACTGGTGCTGGCAGCCCTTAAGTAGTCAGCTTTAGAGGGAGATATACCAGCTTGCCTGGTAACCATGCAAAACAGGGCTCAGATTCACGCCCCTGTGAATTATTCAGTCCATAAAGAGATTAGGAAAAGAATTTGGGAGAATGGGGCAACAAGCCCTGATACTGTGGGCTCCTGTGGAGCCTCAGGGCTCAATACCACAATTTTTGGTGCTGGGACCCAATGTAGATTAGAAAAGGGAGGCTTATTCTGTAAATGGGGAAAAAATGGACAAAGATCTGACTATCTGTATGTCTCCTCTTCTCACAAACTTTCAAAAGAAAAAAAAAGACTAATTATTCAAAGGTTGTTATCTTCAACAAATATTTTAGGACTAACTCTAATCTAATCCAAAAGCGCACTCTGGGATGATAAGGGTATTTCACATGCTTCTTTACTAGACTAATTATGGTCATATCAGTTCTGCATTTTTTGAGCTCATGGTTTTTTATAGCGAATTCATGTTTGATCTTGCACACCGAGGTTAATATATTTTTTTCTCCAATCAGTCTCATATTATTTGATTATAAAAATTCTCTTTTAGTCCTCTATGTGTTCTTCTTGCTTTCTTTATTCAGAGATCAATTATTCAAGAAAAGCTCAACATTCTGTTTCCTATTGGTTGTAATAGATGTGTGCACACTTGTATGTTAGTCTACGTATGTGTTTTGTCTTTGTCCATATGACTTACGTGGTACCAAAATTGGCAAACAGATAAATGAACGCTCGTAAATTAAATTCTAAATAAAGGAATGGATCCAAATGCCTTTTAGTTCATGTGACTTAAATGTTAATAAAAGGTTCAACTTAAATTGATTAAACAGATAAGAGTAAAGATGTTTAAGATTTCCAGTCCACATGTTTTTCTAGATGGTCAATCAATAGGCTGTTGGCTTCTTTAAATGTTTAAAGTGTAATGCTCATTGTTTCTTGGATTTTTCTTTAGCTGGAAAATATGGCTTATATCTGTCTGATATCTTGGTTTTCTGGGTAACCACCTAAAGTTAATGGTTAAAAATGAGTAATTAGATTTAATATAAATGGAATTAATCTTCATAAATGCGTATGTTAAAGGGGACATCTGATTAATTCACAAAGTTAAAATGCTAGAACAATAGCTAAGTATAAAATCAAGTACTCTGCACCGCTTAAATTCTATAAGGTGACATATATTTGGGTTTATTAAATATGTTTTTATGAATTGGTAAATAAGAAAAAAGTTTAAAATTGCTTTGTTTCTGGGTTTTCACTAAGAGTTTAAAAGCCTTCTGTTGTGTTTCAATTAAAGTACTGCAAATATCTTAAAGTATTTTATTTTGTTGAGAGGATAATTAAAAATTCAAAAATTTCATAAGGATTGTTCTAGAATGTAAATTTAAGAAAGGATCGGCAACTAGGTAGGAAATATAAAAAGTTATAGGTATGGGAATATATTTTGGTATAAATTAGAATAAAATAAATGTTTTGGGATTAGAAAATGTTTTGTATGCTAAAGTAACAAGCTTTAAGTGTTGCAAAAGGTTTGGGGAGGGTAAATTTCGAAAAGTTTGTGTGACCAAACTTTGTTGTAACTAACATAATCAGTTTAAGTTATTTAAAGTTTGGGGCTGGAGAGCTTGCCTGATATGTGAAAGGCCACTGGTTTGAACCCCAGCACCACACGCACAACAAAGTGTCAGAGCACCAAAAGCCACAAGAAAAACTAAATAAAATTTGATTCTGTCTTCTCTCTCTCTCTCTCTCTCTTTTACTGTCCCTCTCTCTCTCTCTCTCTTTAAGTTATTTAAGGTTTTTTTCTAAGGTCTAATATTATTATACTAATAAGAGCCAGAACTTAATTATTTATGTGTTTCAGTTACAAGGGTTTCCTAAAACACTGATCTGCTCTTATCTATCAAGATAATTTCTGAGTCTAGTTCCAGCCTCCACAGATGAGTGAAGACATTTGACCCTTGGTTCTCTGGTTTAGGCTACCTTCACTCACCATGATTTCTTCCATCGTCATCCATTTACCTTCAAAGGCTGCAATATCATTGTTTCTAATTGCTGAGTCAAACTCCTTGGTATATACCATAGTTTTTGGATCCATTCATCCAGTGAGGGGCATCTGGGTTGTTTCCATAATTTAGATATTGTAAATTGAAAGCTATGAACATAGATTTTGCTGTGTCATTGTAATGTGCTGATTCAAAATCCCCTGGAAAAATGCCCAGAAGAGGGATAGCTGGGTCATATGGCGGATTCATCCCTAATTTTTTGAGGATTCTCCACACTGCTTTCCAGAGGGGCTATACCAGTCTGCAGTTCCATCAACAGTGTGCTAGTGCACCTATCTCTCCACAACCCCTCCAGCATCTATTATTGTTTATTTTCTTCATTTTTTCCAATCTGATTGGAAACTACTCAAAGTAGTTTTCATTTGCATTTCTCTGATTACTAGTGATTGAGAGCAATTTCTCCAGCTTGAGGAGGCTGGAGCTAGACCCAAGCCTGGACGAAAGGTGGTCAACTCTTTTGTATTAGACCTAGCAAAGGTGTCATAACATATAACCCTGGGCATTCATAGTGATGTTGGGTAGGAGGGGAGAGGGTATGGGGGAGGGTAAGGGTTGGAAAATAGAGTGGTCTTTAGGAGGTAAAACTAATTTCAAGAATATGTACATATCACATTGTTTCATTAGATGCATTTTTGATTGTACAATAACTAAATTTCTTAATAAAAAAGATAATTTCTGTGGTTTGTTAAGTTTAATTATTTAAGTGAACTAGTTTTAAAGGATTTTATTAACATGGAATGTTACTACACAGTTTCAAATTGTCTTGGTTGACTTTGAAGGCAACATTAACAACCATTGGCCCTCAGATATATTTATGTTTCTGCCAATCTACCTCTTGGATCCTCCCTGGAGTAATTAGAAACAAACCTTTGCTTCAGAGTAAAACAATGCTTCACAACAGATCAGGGAGAACTGTTTTGACCAGTATTGTCTCCTGAATGGGGTATAAAACGCGATCAGGATATTTAACTCTTCAAACGGCAAAACTAAGAGCTATTATTTTAGTTTTGATGACTTTTCTCCAAGAGTCTACTGATATCATCAGTGATTCACAATATGTGGTGCACCTCACTCTGGTGTTAGAGACCACTTACATAAAACCAATCATCCCTAAAGATATTTTTTTTTATCTTTTTTAAGAAACTCCAAGATCAACTTCAAATTCATTCCCATAAGGTACTTATTACCCCAACTTAGATCCCACATGGATTTACCAGGATGCTTAACAGAAGGAAATAACCAAGTTAATAAGTTAATCAAGACATTGGTCAGACCTTTCAAAAGTTTTATAATAACTGGAATTTTGAGCATATCACTGACATTCCATATAACCCCCAAAGACAAGGTGTAAGAAAACATGCTTGCGCCACACTTAAAATTATGTTGTTAAAACAAATAAAGGGGGGAATACAAGGAAGGAAATCATCTCCTAATAATATGCTTCCTTATGCATTAATCATATTTAAGTTTTTCAATGCTTTGGATGATGGGTTGACTGCTGCGCAGTGGCATTGGCATACCGAGGGGCCAGCACCCTGGATTTGGTGGAAAGACCTCCAAGGAGGCCCTTGTGAAGGACCAGACCCCCTTCTAGTATGGGGACAAGGATATGGTTGTGTCTCTTTGCAGGAAAATTCTGCTAGCTGTCGTTTCAGTGTATTATAAGCCTTATCCTGGCCCAAAAGCTGACTCCAGGAATGTAGAGCATGGAATTGGCAGATCCTATGACAGTCACCAGAGCCCCCTCCTTTGTTCTGGCTGGAGTGACTGCCCCACAACCAATGCTGAAAAGGACTAGGTGGACTCCTGAGTCAACATGGGGGATGATCAAGAACTTAGCCCAAAGGGCTGAAGTAGTACTGATTGGCCAGCCACATAGCCCAGAAACCATGTTTACCACCATGCTGGCTGTCCTCACCTGTTTGGTAATCCCTGGGGTTTATACTGACATGCTTTGGGCTTTTGTGTCTGAACCCCCTTTATGAAGCCCTGTGACCTTGGTGGACCCAGGCTTTCCAGCTTTTAATAATGGCACCACCTGAGTAGGAGGCCTTGAGCTTCCTCATTCCCAAGAGGATGATTTACAAAAGACACACAAATCTACTGGGCTTCCTCTTTGTCCCTCTGTATGGGACATGAGCCCTCTTGTTAGGTTCCTAAGAATCAAGTGTGATGATGCTTAAGCTCCAATAAGACTAATACTAAACTTCTCTCCATTGGCAGCTATCACCATATAACACGACTACTAATCATGGCCAACCAGGGCTCCCTCTCTGCACAGTTCATCCTAATCTCCACCATGACCCAGCAGAGGTAAACTGGGATGATGGCTTAGGACCTTAGGACATGTGACTAAGATAGGAAATTTAGCCACTGTAGACTAGATACCCTATTCCTGCATCCATGATAGAAGTGACCATTCTTTTTCAGGTGCATATTAACAACTTCTCTGATCCCACTGTTATAATGGGAAGAAGGAGACCTCTTAATCCTCCATCCTCATTTAGAATAGGGGCCCATTCAGAGGTCAGTCTGGAGATTGGGATTTGTTTTCACTAATTAAAGCTTAGGATGGGCAGTGGACAACATAATGATGTAGGCACAACATTCACCATTCCCTGGCCTAAACTCACCCAATCCCTACGGATTTGTACTGTTCACCAACGTATCTTTATCTACGGGCCTTTTACTATTACCCATGAAAATCACTGACTTAGAATAGATGGCCTTAGCTGCCCCTGTGCTGCTTGTTTGTCCTTCCAGAGCAACTTCTCAAGATCTGTTGTGGTCATGAGCAGAAAGGCTGTGGCTTACATACCTGTAAATATGACTGCAGAGCAGGAAGAATCTAAGGCCCTGTCTCTACTTAAACAGGCCTTTGATGGTGTTCTGTGGCCTCTCTAATTACAATTATCATACTTTCCATAATCATTCTCACAATAGTAGCAACTGCCACCACCGCGTTGCTACACAACACAGATTGCCAGCTATGTAGATGTTGCAGTATGAAATGTCACCTACTCTCTTAGCTTACAGCTAAAGAATGATCAAAAAATGCTTGTGCAGGGGATGGAGCAGTGGCTCAGAGGTTATAGCGCTTCCCTGGCATGCACAAGGACACAGGTTCAAACCCCAGCATCACATACACAATGAAGTGCCAGAACAACAAAAGCCACATGAAAATCTAAATAAAAATTTGATTATCTCTCTCACTGTCCCTCTCTCTCTTAAATGAAAAAAAAAATGCTCATTCACTTAAGTTTACTTGAAACTGCTACCACATGGTTAGGTGACCCAATGGAATCATTGGAATTAATGCAGGTGCTCTCCTGTGATTAGCACTGTAAGTACTTATGTGTGACCCCCTAAAAAGTGGAATGAGACCCAGCACTCCTGGGACATTGCTAATGGCTGCTCATGATAATCTCACTCTTAATACTCAGTGGTTACACCAGCAAATCCTTCTTATCACGTCTGCTAATTGCAGACACAGTATCAGGAGCTTTCAAATAACCTCCAATGGTTGAACCTCAGTTTTTGGTTGCACCCTACTTGGGGTACTCTTACTGCTATTTCAATAAAAAAGATATTTGCCTGATGCTTACTTTGCCTACTTGGAATGAACCCTCACAATGAATGTCCTGAGCACCCAGTGACACCAGGAGCAAGTTTGGTTGGTCCCACAGCAGCTTAAGTAAAAATGGAAGGTGAAAGAAAGTGCAGGACTAGCCTTCAAGCAGCTGGTCACCATTTGCCTAGGCAAGGTCTAAGGCCAGGGAATGCCCTGACCACACTGGCTTGCTGAAAGCAACGAGTCTTGTCAAGGCCAATGTTCTTGCTTGGGGACTGAAACGACCTCCCTAGTCCCCTGCTCCACAAACATCCCTTCCAGATTAGCTACTTCAGCTTTGAAGTCCTGTGATGCCCCTCATTATCTTAACCCACTAATAAACTTCCTCTTTATGACTCTCAAAAAAAGTAAGTGGAGAAAGAAACTCAGGCCCTCCCTTTGTCATGGACCCCTGACTCCCAGCTCTCAATCTATCTCTGTGTCTGTGTCACTCTTTCCCCAGAGGAACCTGGGTTGTCGTGGCCGACAGACTTGTTGGCCAGTGAGTTACAATCCCACTTCCATTTAAGCATTTAAATTTGGTAGCTCTTAGACACAAGGATGTTAAAGACCTGCGAGATTCAGGGACAGACACAGCCTTCTTTGGCTGTGAGATGCTTCCTCATATTACTCTACAGTCTCTGGAGAAACACTGAATTCTTCACTCAGAAATGAAGTGTGTCAAAGAAGAAGTAGGAAATTGGGAGACCCATTTTACCACCAGCACACACCCAACGGTTAGACACAAAATGGGTTCTACATACACTGTAAAGACAGAAGGACTTTGCAATAGTGAGGAAGATGTTCCACAGTTGAAGATACTTCACTAGGAAAATGTGAGTCTCTCTTGATAATATGCACTTTCCCCTGAAAAATTACACTAAACCACTGTGTTTTTACTGAATTGAATAATAATGTCCATGCAGCATAAAAATCTATGTACTTCAGATTCCTCTTTTTCTCATGCCATAAACCATATCAGTTATCACATGTTGTATAACAAATTAATGCACGTTTAGCCACTATAATAACACATTTGTGATGGCGCTGTGTCTGTGGGTCTGTGATTATGCACAGCTTAGCTGATCTGCTTCTGGATATCTGCAGGCTCCAATCAAAGTGCTGGTAGGAGCTGCCCTTTAATCTCGGGGCTCAGCTGAGGAAGGATACACTTTCATGCACCTGTGGTTCTTGGAAGAATTCACTGCTTTGTGGAGGGTGGGCTGCAGGTCTTGGTTTTGTACAGGCTATGGCCAGGAGGGACTTCTTGTCACATTAACCACCCTGTAGGGGGCAAGTCACAACCAGCAGCCTGCTTTTCAGTGCTAGTAATGGGTCCCCTCTTCTAGCAAGTTATAATCTCATGTGCCAGGATTATGGACGTGACATCCCAGTCAGTACCTTTGCTGTGTTCTGTTAATTTTTTTTGAGTGAGCAAACATGCACATTTATTTTATAGGTTGTATTTCTATGTTTTAATTAGTACATAATAGTTATATAGCATCAGGGTTCATTTGGACATAATCTTAAAGCATAGAATATGATTTGTTCCGCTTTAGTCCCCAATACTTACCTTATCCTTCCCCACCTCCCTCCTCCTGTTCCCCCCCTCTCCTGTCTTTCCTTCTATGTGTGTGAATGTTTTTAAAATTAGTGCTTCATAGTATGCATGAGAGTAAAATTACTCTGGAAGGTTCATAGATGTACACAGCAGAGTTTGATCAATTTCTTTCCGCTCTTCTTCCTTTTTCAGTCCCTCCTCTCTCCTCAGTCTCATTCCTCTGCTCCCCTGATCCCCCTTCTATTTTCATGGAATTCACTCCTTCCTTTGACCCCTTCATTTTATTCTAGCTTCCACATATGAAAGAAAACATTCAACCTTTGACTTTCTGAGTCTGGCTTATTTCTCTTAGCGTGATGTTCTCCAGCTCCATCCATTTAGCAGCAAATGCCATAATTTCATTCTTCTTTGTGGCTGAGGAAATTCCATTATATACGTATACATAACTTTTATATCAAAACAGTTTCTTTATCCATTCATCTGTGGATGGGCACCTGGACTGGCTCCTGTGATTTGCACTGCTATAGATGTAGTTACTGTGTCAGCATGGTACGGTAATTTCAGTTCATTAGGACAAATTCCCAGGCGTGGGATAGCTGGCTCATACGATAGTTCCATTCCTAGCCTTTTGGAGAATCTCCACGCTGCTGTCCAAAGTGATTGTCCTGATTTGCAGTCACACCAACAATGTCAAGTGGACCTTTCCCCCCACATCCTTACCAACATTTATTACTTTTTGTATTCTTGATGATGGTCTTTCTAACTGGGGTGAGGTGGAATCCCGATGTACTTTTGATTTGCATTTCCCTGATTGTGAGGGATGCTGAACGTTTTTTCACATTTTTGCTGACCATGTGTATTTCTTTTTTTTTTTTTTAATTATCTTTTTAGATCTTTTTTGCCCATCTGTGATTTGGATTTTGTTTTTGGGTGTTCAGCTCTGTGAGGTTCTTTACATATTCTGAATATTAATCCCCTGGTAGAGCAGCAGTTGACGAAGATCTTCTCCCAACCTGTAGGCTCCCTCGTTACACCCTTGTTTCTTTTGCTGTATAGAAGCTTTTTAATTTGATGCTGTCCCATTAGGATCTTGTTAAGGACGTCAGTGTCTGTGCCAATCATAGGAATGATGAGCTTATGTTTTGTTCTTTTAGTGAGAAGCCAACAACAGATTCCACCTATGTTTATGGGGAGGGTAGTACCAAGGGTGTGCAAACAGTATCAGAAAAAGTGCCCACAACAGATACCTAAGTACTTTTTGTTTCTGCCAATTTAAAAAGTAGAGTTATAAAATAATGTGTGCATTATGAAAGAAAGCCCAGTGGGAATTGGGCTTTTTATTTTTATTTCCCTTTTTATAAAAACCAATCTTTTTGACTTTTTTTTAGAGGGAAGGACAGCAAGAGAGAGCGAGAAAGAGAGAATCAATTTTTATTTAGTTTTTCACATGGCTTTCGTTGCTCACCGCTCCAGCCCCCTTTCTCAACTTTTGATAAATAGAAATACAGGACTTATTTCACAATGCCAATGTGTGCCCAACTGACTCTAATCTCTCCTCCTTAATTCTATCACCATACCAAATGTGCCTCTCTGTCCTAGCATTAAGCACACCTACTGGCTAGTATATCTGGCTCCCTTGCCATATTCTGAGGTCCCTGAAGTCAAAGACTTCAGTGTGATCATTCCAACCCCAACTGGCACAAATGCTTGCTGAATGTGTGAGTGAATGAACTATTGAATGAATTCAGCTTTTCTCATGACCTCTCCCTCTTGACCCAACTTTTACAATAACTTAGTATCATTTAAGTAATAATTTATTTAAATACTTATATTGCATGGACTTCAAATCAACTCATATATTTGTTTTCTAAATATTGTTAACTTAAAACCCAGAATTTGGCTGGGTGCAGTGGCACACACCTGTGATCCCAGTAGCTCAGGGGATTGAGGCAGGAGGATTGCAAGTTTGAGGCCAGCCTCAGAAACTTAGTAAGACCCTGTCCCCTGTCTCAAAATAAAATAAAAAGGAATGTGGTTAAGAGCCTCTGGGTTCAATCCTTGGTATCAAAAAATAAATAAATAAAAAGGAAAACAAACAAACCAGAATGTGGCAGTTTCTCATGTCTAGATTTTAAAACAGTGCTTTTGATTTAAATTCCTCACTTTGTTTTCTTCTAGTGCCCTGACCTGATTTTTGACCTTGTCTTTGAAATATCAACCAACTGACCTTGATTGCAAGTACAATATGTATGTCAAACCACATGCTCCCCTCAATCATGTGAATTTAAAAAGTAGGGAAGGACACAAACTCAAAGAGTTCTCCCATGGAGACAGGGGGATGGGCAGGGTGGACGAGTGTGTGTATTTCATGGTTAGAATCCAGAATGTTCTGAAATGAACCAAAAATAAATTTTTTTTCAGCAGCCCCTTCGCTGCGGTAAGAGACATTGGTTTTTAAAAGAACTTGGGAGAGAATGTTTTGATGAACTTGTATACTGCACCATAAATATTTTTTTCTAAAATTATAGAATCGTCTGTTTCCTTTCAAATTGCCCCGGGACCAGGCAAGAGCAATGGGTTTTTAATGTGGAAATTTCATATGAACACTTTGGTTTCTTCCTTTTCTTCTGCAACTTTGCCAGCACCCATGTTATGTCTGGTAAAGATTGATTTATTGGTGCTTTTCTGGCATACCTGATGCATTGTGCAATTCTACCAAAATCAGGGAGACTGCCGTGGGTTTACAAGCTTGCTTTGTTGTAGCTGAGAACTTTATTAGATCCCGACTGATTTATTTACCGTATGAAATGATTTTTGTATAGCCCGAAGCCTGCTCTTCCCCTTGCATTTCTTCTTCGAAATTAAAAAAAAGAAGAAGAAGAAGAAGAAGAAAACTAATGAAACAGTGAAACTTGGTTTGTTTCTCAGGGTGCAGAATAAACAGACTTTCTGCTCCGCTGCTGCTTGAAAACAACCAACCGATAGAAATTGCTCCTTTGGATGTCTGGAGAGGGGATGATCTTGAAATTTGATTTTTTTTCCCCACAGAAAAAAGTCAATGAGGCAGAAAAAAAGAACACAAATAGACAATCAGCAAAAGTAAATGTGTTCTTTTATTAAAGTGGAAGAGGAAGACATTGAGGGATGTGAACATATTTCAGTGGAAGGCGCTTTAACTGTAGTCAAGGGTCACTCTGCCTGGACTTCCCACCTGTCAGTTCCCACGAAGGCAACTGACACACGTGCACCCATGAAAGTGTCCACATCCCAACAACGACATTGTCAGGAAGAGGCTGCCGCTCAGCATGGCAGAATAAGATTGCTCCAGTTCTCACCAAACACACTCTCTACTTTCTCCAAATGGCAGATCCTGAAAGGAGCATGTCCCACGCTCTTTAGTTTCCTGAGACAGCTGTTCAATTGCACACGTCTTTGCACGGGGGTCACTACAATGCTACAATGCGAGCTAAGTTCGTAATCCAGTGCTTTATCTCAGGCTCAACAATGCATGCAGAGTGAGTCAGGAACCTTCTTTTTTTTAAAGGACAGTGAGAGAGAGACAGAGAGAATCAATTTTTATTGAGTTTGTCACGTGCTCTGCTTCGTTGCTCTGACATTTAGTTGTGCACATGGGTGCTGGGGTTTGAACCCGTGTACTTGCGCATGCTAGGCAAGCGCCTTAACAGCTTAGCCATAGCTCCAGCCCCAGGAACCTTCTAATATTAGTGAAGGTATGAAGTCATGCAAATGAGTAAGGCAGCATTAGGGCGTGGTGTGACTGAATTCCTTCCCCCAGGATTCAAATGTTGAACTCCCAACACTCAGAGGCTCATAAGGTAAGTGCACTTGGAAATAGGGTCATTACAGAGACAACTGGGGGTAATTAATTAGGTCAGTGTGATGTGTCCTAACCCCATATGACTGGAGTCATTGGTAGAAGAGGAGATGGCCACACAGAACACAAGCCAAGGACAACTGGGTGAGGACACAATGAGGAAGTTGTCATCCTCGGAAGAAACTAATCCCAGTGACATGCTGATCTTGGATTGTTAACCTCCAGAATTGGGAGATAATAAATTTCTGACTTATAAGCCACCCATCTCTAGTCATTGGTTATGGTGGCCCTGGCAGATTAATGCAGGAAGTCTGTCTAGTGATGCAGCCCTCTTCAGGCAAAATTTCTCCTTCCACATGGAGTTGAAGTCACTCCTTTGTGTGGCACAGGGCTTCGTTATTCCCATAGCCGTTGGTGTTTATTTGAGTGGTGACACACATTATCTCACCTGATTTCCCCTAGTTTTCTTGCACAAATACTAGCATCAAGATTCTATGCTGGGGACTGGAGCAGTGGCTCAGGGGTTCCAGTGCTTGCTCAGCACCACATACACAACAAAGTGTAGGAGCAATGAAGGTCACAGGAAAACTAAATAAAATTGATTCTCTCTCTCTCTCTCACTGTCCCTCTCTATCTTAAAAAAAAAATTGCATGCTGACTCGTCAGTAGGTAAAAGGAAACTATTCAGAGCAGACGTGGCAATCTTTGAAGACTTTATACTGTTAGAATAAGGGACCACCTGCAGTGATACAATAATTTCTTTAGGACCTACCTGGATAAAATTAAATCACAATGCCTGAAATCCCTTTCTCTTACATGAAGATGGCTACTTGATATGGTGGGAAACCACTAAAATGGAAGTATACAATATATATGAAATCCCTTCAAATCTGTGAAATGCTGTATGAACCCAATCAGATATTTAGAATAACCTGGGATGTAAGTGGGACTGGCTTCATCATCTCTAATTTTTTACCCATGAGACAAGGACTCCATGTACTCAGGGGATTTGTGAATGTTATGGTTCGGATATTAAATGTCTTCCAAAAGCTCATAATTGAGACAGTGAAGGAATATTCAAAGGTGGTGTGATCAGATGTTGAGAGTTGTAAACTAATCAGCAGATTAATCCACTTGATATATTAACAATTGGAGAGGACGACTGAACTGAGTGGTAACTGTAGGCAGGCAGGATGTGGCTGGAGGAAGTATGTCACTTGGCATGTCCTTGGTGGCATGCTTACTGGCTGTCATCAACTGAGCAGCTTTCCTCCCTGATGCTGTACCACCATGATATTCACTTTTGTCCCAGAGCAATATAGCCAGCAGACCAGGGACTAGGAGCTCCGAAATCATGAGCCAAAACCCCCCCCCAAAAAACACTTTTCCTCCTCTAAATTGTTCTTATTGGGTATTTTGGTCACAGTTAAGAGAAGCTGACTAATACAGTAAACAACATTATTTGAACCTCACACTCGGATCTTCTTATGCGAAAGCCTATGCATTTCCCAACTCTCCACATTAACTCTAAACTTAGAACATCCAACAGGGATATTTATGAATATCATGTGACACTTGGATGTCACAAAGTGAATTCAGTAATCATAGATGAGATTAATATTGCTATTATAATGAAAGCCTGAATTTATAAGAAAGATATCTGAGTCAGTTTTAATGCATTGATTATTTAACCAGGCATCTTAACTCAAATAATTGTTAGGTGATTCTGATAAAGGTATAAGCAAATTCATTACTCTATTTTATTAAAACATATAGTATTATATGCATAATATTTTATTTTTGTATCTATGAGTGATGATAGTATATTTCCATTTTAAAGTCTTCATAAGAGGACAGATTATTCTGGAAAAGTATAGAATAGTTTTAAAGTATCCTGATCTATAGTTCTACCTTAAATAAGCATTTTGATTTAAGAAAACTAGCAAATGATGTTTGGGTTATTTATAGTTAATGAAATAGGAGGTTTTGTTAAATTAAAGTGAAATGTATGGAAAACTTATTATATCCTTATACCTGTGATGGGCACCAGGAAACTGCATAAAATAATATTTGAGGACAGTGAATGCAGACCAGTGAGAAATACATATGGGAGGACAAGATAAGAAGAAATCATTACGAAGCCTTCTGCAATACAGGTTTGACATAGTTTGACTACAATAATCCCTAACACTTGACCAGTTGTCCATGAGGTTCCAGAAACCTCACATTGTTATGTAAATGTATCCAAAATTTTATATAAGGCAAAAAGATTATGACCCCATAAAAGAGGAGTAGCAGCCTGGCTAAGTTACCTAATTTTCTATGCAATGTATTTGCATTTGACGGACCCTTTGCTATTATTTATTCTGTAATGTCAAACATTAACTCGTAAAAGATTCATAAGGGGAGTGCATTGCTCTGCAGGAAAGAGAGCCTCAAGGGGTACCATTTTCACACCCTGTGCATTACTGTTTCTGTAACTAAATGCAGCCTCCCTTCACCTGGTTTTCCCCCACTAATAATATATTTAGGAGTCTTTCCTATTCTCATCTGAGCCAGCAACTTTCCAGTGGTTTCATCATTAGTGAACTAAGGAGATCTTGAATCCTGCTCACCAGATATTTGTTGGACAGTCATGTTACTAGTTTTTATGAAGATTCCCCTTATAAACATATACTATTTTTTCCAAACCTGGCTCTGTTGGTAAGTATAATAGCCTCTTTTTTATAGACTTAGTAAACTTAAAGCAAAATTGTTCACCAATATAAAAATCATAGTGACACAGTAGAACATTATGGTAGATTTCTTTGTTTCTGAACAGAAGCTATGTTCTACCTCCTTCTAATAGCATAGTCATGTTTTTCTCATGTGGCTCCTACTTCATCCTCTGTCAATCCATGTTGTTAGATGACAGGAACCATATATGTCCCCACCTTCTCATGTGGCAGTGGACTTTCCTGGCCAGATTTACAAAGTGCAAACATCCACAAGAATGAAGAAGAACCTTAGTGCTCGTCTCTGTGCCAAGGGTCCCCCAGTGACTTAAGAAAGAACCCCAAAGAGAGACCACATACGTAGCTGGATATTCTTTGGAAGAAGCAGGTCAAATGCTATCTGTTCCTAGTTGTCTCAAAGCTGCGCTTCTTATCGATTGGCCTGAGCCTGGGTTGCAGCGGCTCTGTGCTGCATCGCCTCATATGAACCATTGCAAGGATCTCCTTCCCTTTTTGGCATTCACTGTTCCGATCGTGGAAGCTTGAAGCCCACCAAAGGAACACTCAGTATAAAACATACCCCTCTACCCCTCCTCTTACCATCACCATTATTCTTCTATCTACTCAAAAATTAACCCAAACAGAACCTTTCCCTCTTACCCTAAGTCCTAAATAAAAGCTTCAGCCAGACAAAAACATTCTTTAAATTAGTCACTATTATTTCTGGTCTGCAAAGTATGTCTTCATGAGAGGTGATCAAGTGTAACAAGATAATAGTCATCAAATACAGACATTATGCATAGTGTTGATCTGAGTTCTTTGTTATGCTCCTTTGCACTGGAAGCAGGAAGCCAAATAGCATGTATTCTGACTCAGGGACTGAGCTACGTTTCAGCTCTTAGCTCCCTGTTCTGCTGTAGCTCCTTGAAATTATGATTACGGGTTTTGAGATACTGTTGACCTAGAGCTGGGCCAAAATTGGCAGCCAGGATAACTATAGGTTGGGACTGCTAGATGGAAAGTAAACGATGAGAACTGCTTCACATTTACAAATCCAAGTGTCGGAACCACCTGACTGAGGCCCTGCGGTCTTGCACAAACATAAAAGATGGAAGGAGATTTGAGTGCTCGCGAGAGATCACTAAGCCAAATGTATTCATAACAACTTGAAAGGTGATGTTTTCTCCGTTGGACTAAAATTTTTTATTTAACAGAGTTTCTGAGTAAACGTGACTATTTTGAAGAATTGTGTTTGATGAGCGCATCATGCAATAGGAATTGTGTTTGAATTTTAATGTAGAGGAGTTTAATGTGCACTACATACTGATATACATTGGCAGATGGAAAAAAGTCTCAAGAGGCCTAAATTAATGTCCTGCCTTATATTCACACCCTCCTCCCACTCTTTCACTCATTTCTTTAATCCTGGGGAATACAGATCTATTCTCTATCATTGTTGTTTTTGCCTAATCAAGAATGTTATGTAATTGGAATCATGAAATATGTTACCTATCAAAACTCTCTGCTCTCAGTGAAGCTAGCCAAACCCAGAGACTCAAAGGTCCAAGGTTTACCCCATTTATGGAGGTAAAATAACAAAAGAAAACCTGGCTTAGTTGAAAGGTTGTCAAACTCATGCGTTAGACCCAGCAAAGGCGTAGCAACACATAACCCAGGAGAACCATAGAAATGAGGGCAGGGGAAGGGGACAGAAGTGGCAGGTGGTGGAGAGGGAGAAGGGAGAGGGAGGCAGGATAGGGAGGATCTAGGGAGACAATCAACAGTGTAGCATACTCTTTACCCCTCTCCTCAGCAATCCAAATAATACGTGACCATGTAATTCTTGAAAATTCACAATCTAAGCATTTATGTCACATGTAGGGGAGACATATAGAAGAATCAAGAGATGGATGTGGGCAATGTGGGGGTAATTCTGGTTTAGGAACAAGGACATATCATTTTGTTACTTTATATGCATTTATGATTGTACAATAACTCAACTCCTTAATAGAAAAGTCCTGCTCTCATGCAG
Source organism: Aplodontia rufa (assembly GCA_004027875.1). NCBI lineage: Eukaryota > Metazoa > Chordata > Mammalia > Rodentia > Aplodontiidae > Aplodontia > Aplodontia rufa. Next base: position 37,442 of record PVKS010002702.1, on the reverse strand, counting down.
CATAATTCTTTTGAGGTTCATTCAAGTTGTTGTATATAATAATTGTATATTCATTTTTATTACTGAGTACATTTTCAATATACATATTACTATTATATATATACGGATATATATCAGATCATATATCTCTACTATATTATATCCTGTTATATGTACCTAATTATATTATATATTATGATATATGTATATATGGAGATATATATGATTTTTAATCTTTTCCCCTACTGAAGAACATTCAGTCTGTTTACACTTCTGTGAACACTTTTGTACAATTTCTGTGCATGTTTGTGAATACTTGTCTTTATTTTTCTGGGATAAATACCCACGGATAGGTTTCCTGGGTTATATGATAAGTGTTTATTTATCTTCATAAGAAGGAGCAGAACTTTTTACCATAGGGACCACATCATTTTGCATCCCTACCAGCAAGGTTTATGAGTTCAGGTTCCTCTCCATCGTTCCCAGCTGCAGAACCCTGGCTTTTTATTTTAGCCTTTCTAACAGCCATGCCGTGATACCTCCTTATGGTTCTGCTTTGCTTTTTCCTAATGATTAATGGCACTGAGTAACCACTCAAGTGCTAATTTGCCTGTCTTATATCCTTTCTGAGGGAGTCCTTTTCTAAGCCCTTTGCCCAGTTGTTAATAGCATTGTCTGCTTTCTTACTAGAAACATTGAGGCTTCTTTAAGTATGCAGAATACTAGCACCCTCTCTGAAATGGGATTTGCAAAGACTTTTTCCCAGTCTCTAGTCCGACTTTTCATGAGCTTAACATTTAGTTTTATGGAGTAAATATTTTTAATTTTCGTTAAGTCCAGTTTATCAGCTGTTAATTTTATGGACTGCACGTTTGGGGTTATATCTGAGAATTTTGCAAAAACCCAACGCCATGGGGGCTGGAGGAGCAGCTAAATGGTATAGTGCTTGCCTACTGTGTACAAGGCCCTGGGTTTCATCCCCAGAATGTAAAAAGAAAGCAGTGCAATCTTTCTCTTTTATTTCTTTCTAAAGTTTTATAGTTCTGTTCTTCATACCTAGATCTATGATCTATGTTGAGTTTTTTATATGTATAAATTGAGATTATCTTCTTAAGTATCAGTGTCCAAATGTCTCAGCACTACTTGATGTGAAGACTGTCATTTCTCCACTAAAATTCTCTTGAAAGTTTATCATAAATCCATTGGCCAAATTCATGTGAGTCTCCTGGTCCATTCTGTTCCATTGATCTATGTGTCCATCCTTTTTGAATAACACATTTTCCTGGTTGCTGTTACATTGTGCTAAGCCTTCTGTATTCTCTTTTCAATTCTAGTTGGTTTTGCTTCACCATATTTGAAGTAGGCGCACACATATTTAGGATTTTTATGTGCTGTTGGTGAATTGATACTTTTACTATTATGTGACATCTACTTTATCCCTGAAAAATGGTTTTGTTCTAAAGTCTACATTGTCTGATATTAATCTAGTCCCTCCAGCTTTCTTTTTTTTCCACATTTTTATTGGTGAGTTATCGTTGTGCATAATGGCGGAATTTGTTATTACATATTCATGTATGCATTCAATATGACAATATAGTTTGGCCAGTATCCCCCCTTCAACTTCCCCTCTCTTTCCTTCCATCCCCTAGTTGTTTGCAGGACCTGTCTCTTTCCCTATTTAAGTTCTAATCTATTTATATTGTTATTCTTGGTGTTTATAACAGACAGCATTTGGAACATTTTTTTAAATAAAAAGGGAACAGTGAAGCAGAGAGAAAGAGAGAAGCAATTTTTATTTAATTTTTCATGTGACTTTCAATAATCAGACACTTCATTGTGTATATAGTGCTGGGGTTGGTTTGAATTCATGTACTTAAACATTCCAGGCAAGCACCATAACTGCTGAGACACTGCTCCAGCCCCTGGAACATATTTTTAATTCCATTTTAACAATTTGTCTTTTAATCAGCAAGTTTAAAATATTCTTGCAGTTATATCTACCATTTAAAATCTTTGTTTTCTGTTTCTTCCTTCTGGTTTTTTCCCTTTTGTTTTCCCAATTCTTACTTTCTAATAGGTTACTTGAAAATTCTCACTTTTCTTTTAGTAGTACATCTTAATATGCAAATTAAGATTTTGATCATAATTCTTTGTGGGATTATTTTAGGGATTACTCTACTTAGATTATAATACACATATATCTCTTTTGTCTCTCTAGAAGAATCAAAATCAAGTTGAATATAGAAACCTTATAGGTGTATCCACCTACTTACAGGGCTTCATGATACATGAAACAATATAGAAGGCCATATAGGTCTTTTTACTCTCCTCATTTGTCCTCTACAGCTGTCATAGATTATGTCCACATTCGTGAAAAATTGTTAGAACTCTAGCTTCCCACTGTTAACAAGAACTCAAGAAAATAAGAAGGCATGACAGTTCTATTATATTTACCCAGATATTGCAATTTCTGTTGCTCTTTCTTCATTGCTGATGCTCCAAATTTCTATTATCATTTCTCTTTTGTCCAAATTTTTTTCAATTATTTTAGAGTAGATAAGTTGGAAATATAGTCTTGGTTTTGCATCATCTGAGAATGACTGTATTTTACCTTCATACTTTTGTTGAATATAGAATTCTAGACAAAATAACTTCTCTCATCATTTAAAAGCACTGTGCTCTTTCATTGCCTGTGCTGAAATCTCTTCAGAAATTAATCATTGCTCCTCTGTGGATGGTGTACCATTTTGCTCTAGATTTTTCAAGAATTTGATTTCATCTTTAGTTTTTAGCAACATGATTATTTTCGATAAAGACATGAATTTTTCTGAGGTTAAAGTTTGGAAAGTTGCTCAGTTTCTAGAGACCGTGGGCTTATTCATTTGCCAAACTCAGATTTTAGCTATTGCTTCTTTAAAAATTGTAGCACTGCCTGCTCATCTCTTTCTAAACTCTAATGACTCCAATATTTGACCTTTAGATATTGTTCCGCACATTGAATGCTTTCAATGCTGTTTGTCTCTGATGTTCAGATGAAAATTTTTTGGGGGAGGTTATCTTCAAATTCATTGATTCTTTCCTCTGTCATCTCCAAACTGCCACTGAGAACATCCATTAAGTTTTCTAATTGCAATTATTGTACTCTTCTGTTATAAAAATTTCACTTAGTTCTTCTTTGTAGCTTCTGTTAGCTTTCAGAGACTTTGTATTTTCTGTTTAGGGTGTTTGTGATTGCTTCCTGGAGCATTCACATGATGTCTGGTTTTAAACATTTATCAGACAATCCCACTTTCAGCCTCAGATAGAGGTGGCATCTGTTAATAATCTTTTCCTTTCTAAGTTGGTAGTTTCCTAATTTTGAATATATTAGTTAATTTTAGAGTTTGTGTTGGTGGTTGAAAATATTGCACAAGACTCTGGATCTTTTTGTTATTGTTCTTGTAGGAAAGGTTAATATTTTTATTTTAGTAAGCAATTAACCTGGCTGGGGTCAGGCAGAAAATTCTAACCCATCTTCTGTACTCTGGTTATAAAGTCTAATTCGAGGTCTCTGCCTCATCATTTGGACACATCTCCTATGTGTAGTCACCTGGCTGTTAATTCACTTCTCAGGGTTCTGTATGATGAGGTTAAGTAAGATCTACAAGAACAGGAAACGGAATTTTTGAAGGAGCACCAAAAGTTCCATGGATCCCTTTCCTGAGTCCCAGTCTCTTTGAGATCGTCCTGGTAAATTTTTTTCCTCCGAGGCTCATCATTTTGCCCTTCATCCAGAAAGCTTGGTTTTTACTTGCCCATTCTGGCATTCCTATTTACTTCTACAGCAGGTGGTGAAATTATAAAACAGAGAGAGAAATGCATGAGGCATTTGCTCCACCCTCTTGGGATTACAGTCTACTGATCAAAGAGAAAGAGCTTCCTCCCCCAGAATTTTGGCTCTTGCAAGTCCCCACTGAACTGGTATTAGATTGCTTTGGAACTGAGGAGTGAAAGAAACAAGAAAAGAAAAATGAAACAAATGAAAGCAAGCAGGGGATGTCTGTGCCATCTCATTATTAATTCCCCTTCTTTCTTTGGGACCAGAACTGCGGGGCTATTTCCACAGTTCTTTCCGGGCCAACACTCACCCCCTCTGTCTTGATTCGAGGTTGGGGAGTGAAAAACGTGGAAATGGGCTCAATGGCACCTTGAATTCTTGGTTTCCCCCCCAGTTGGTCCTTTTCCTTTTGACTTTTCATAGTTTTCTAATACCTGCTCAATACAACCTGTTTAAAATTTATAGTTAACATTAAATATTAAAAAAAATTTTGTACATCTTATCTGGAACCAGAAATTCAATAGAGATTTAAATAGATTTCAAATAATTTTGTTGATGGAGAGGTTGATTTTTTTTTTAAATTGAATGTTATTCTAAGTCTGAAACCACCTAGTTTATACAAGTCATGTAAATATTGATGACCAGGACATATACCACACAGCTATGAGACATTGTCAATACCTTACCTGTATAACCTTAGTATATACATTTCTACTACTTTAAACTCCTGACATTCTTGTCAAAGGTTATATTTAGCTTGCACACTGGCAAACAAGAGAGGCAAAGAAGTCAATGCTTTGACAATCAGCTTCCCAAGGAAGATAGAAGTTTTTGCATAAATATCCATAGCTCTCTTTTACCCAGGGCTGCTGGGGAGAGCCAGCTTTGAGTGATTCCAAAACGGTTTCCTAGAGTTCCTCAAAAGGATTGAATTCCAGTGGCCCATTTTTAATAATGTCCCCTTTATCAATTTATTTTCATTCTCTCCCCTCCTGGTGTTTCTTAGCAACACCACCCAAATAAACTACACTCAATACTGGTGGGGACAGTATTGAACAATTTCAATAGGATTTTAGAGGAAATTTTCCATATGAATTCAAGTCAAATTTTAATTGTAATACCATGAATAACCTGAGTTAAATAATTGGCTGCTACTCATTCAGGGAAATGGGAAGTTCTTGTTTTATAGCTCTTATACTGCCTCAATGTCAATCAAGATTTTTATAAAAGATGAAAGCATGTCATTCCATTTTTATCAAGAACAAACACCTAAATCCTGATATATTGATATCCTTGTATAGATCTTGGTGGGACGCACATGTGTATGTGTGAGATATACCAATGTATGAAGTAGGAAAAAAAACCTATTTACCTATAGGTATATTAATGGCAGAATTCTAATTTGGCATAAGAGAACCCAGATTTGATTCTAGACTGACAGTACCCAGGCTGCAAAGTAGCACTATGTGCCGGAGAGTGAGATACTGTTTGATTGAACCTCTTTAGGCATGTTACTTCACTGGCGTTTTAGTCACTGCTGAGACCAAAGTCCTGACAAGGACAATTTTAGAGGAGGAAAAGTTTATGGGGTCATGGTTTCAGAGGTCTCAGTCCAGAGACAGCAGGCTCCACTTCTCAGGGCTTGAGGTGAGGCAGAACAGCATGGCAGAAGACGGTGGTGGAGGAAAGTGGCTCAAAATATCACATCAGAAAGCAGAGAGAGAGAGAGAGAGAGAGAGAGAGAGTTAGTTCTACTCACCACAGACAAAATATAAACCCCAAAGGCATGCCCCCAGGACCCACCTCCCCCAGCCACACCACATGTGCTTACCTTTACCACTCAACTAATCCCTATCAGGGGGGCTGGAGCAGTGGCTCAGCATTACAGGGCTTGCCTGGCATGTGTGAGGGCATGGGTTCAAATCCCAGCACCACGTACACAAAAAGTGTAAGAGTAATATGAAAATTAGTAAAAAAAAATTAGTAAAAAAAAGTGTAATATGAAAATTAAGTAAAGTTAATTCTCTCTTTCTCTCTATCCCTCACTCTCTCTCTCTCTCTCTTTAAAAATAAATTTTAGAAAGTCCCTATCAAGAGATTAATTTCCTGACTGAGTTAAGGCTTCCATAATCCAATAATTTCACCTTTAAGCCTTCTTGCACTGTCTCACACATGAGCTTTTGGAGGTCCCCCTCCCATCTAAACCATAACAACTGGTATCCATTCCATGCATCTTAAAGCCAGGGTGTTGGACTTGAACAGAATTTCTTAGCGTTTGTCCTTGGGTTTCTGGAGGGTTTATATGAATATTTCTAGCAGCGAACTGCTAAACGTCTGTTACCTCTAAAGAAGCAAAGCACTCGGCTTACTAAACATGTAAATACTCTTTTCTTTAAGTGAGTTGATCTCTAAATGAAAAAGAAACCCTGCACAAAGTTATCTAGGAATAAGAATTAAGGGCGTTGTTGACAGAAGCTCATGTAAGGACTGCAACCTTGTTAGAAACAAGGTAAGAGAATCTAAGAGGGAAAAGAGAAAGATGGCAAAATGTAGACTTCTGAGCATTGCCTTTGGTTTACTTGAGGTGATTTGGTAGAAAGACCCTTTAAAGTAGGTGGCAACTTATAGGTGCCTCAGTCTCAGACAAGAACACTCATCCAGAGATGTTTTCTTTTTTGCTAATGAGTGAGGATAACAGCTCATTTAAATGATCCCATTTGCTAAATATTCTAGGTCCAAAGACAGAGAGTACAAGTAAATATAATCAACAATTGTCAAGCCAAAGGACAATCTGCAGGGAACAGAAAAACTGCAGTGGCCCCAAAAGAGGAAGAATGTGGCCAATGTGCTAGGGAAAGGGGTCAGTTCTCTTGCTCATGGCAAGCAATGTGGAAATCCACACAACAAGGAGTCAGAGAGGTAGACAGGAAGTGGCCGGATAGGACCTTGCAATCCAGAATTTTATTCTGCACCCACTGGGGAATCTTTGAAGTATTTTGAAGGGAGGATTGAAATAATTAGATGGTTCAAAGTTCACCCTGGAAGCTGCATAAACAAAATGGATTGTGACTCTTTTTTAATTCAGTTATGACTTATTTGTCTGCCTACTTTATGTCCAAAATTATGTTAGGTGCTGGGAGTGTAAAGATGAATGAGTCCTCAAGAAGTTCAAGGTTAAAGAAGTGAAGCATATTTTATAATGTAGGTTGATGAGGACTATTTGAAGCGTGCAAATAATTGCCTGCCAGATAAATTCCTTCTTCTATGATGTGTGTACATGTCACCCACATCCTTAAGTCAGAATCATTTTTACTTTTACAAATAGTCTGAACTACATCAAGATAGAATCAGATTGGGATTTAGGAAAAGCATAAGAGAAGAAATTGAGGTCTCAGACTCACAACCTTCTTTTCCTTCCCTCTTAAACTTGAGTGTGGTATTTAAGGGTCCAGAAGTAGTAATACCAGTAGCCACAATGTTCATCAACAGTAGGAGTGATAGTAATTTTAATTCCTTCATCTTTTATTGTGCCATGTAGTTTAAATACTTTTATACACATTCTTTTTCAATTAATATTTTTATTCTCAATGTCATATGGTATAATAATAAAAGTAGATATTTTTACCATCTCTCTTCCTCTAATGGGAAAACAGACACTAGACCAAGTTGTCTCAGTGGATTTCAGTTTTCACCTGACAACCCAGGGTGAGAAATGCATTTTACTTTGTGACCTGGTAAACACAGAAGTACTTTTATGCTGTGTGGCATATCTAAAACAACTTTTTCTGAGATGGCACTAACCCTTACAATATGCAAAGTCTCTTTTATGCCATTTCTATTCTATAGTATAATATTCTATTTCCTTTGTTAAATGTTAATCTAAACTAAATTGAAGGGCTGCATCTCACAGTTTAATAAACTAAATGGTTTGCCAAAGATCAACTTAAATTGTCTTCAACTTAAGTCTCTGCACTCCTCTCCTCCCAATGTTTGATATTTTCTCCATGTAACTAACATCTCTCATCCTTTTTATCTACTCCAGCCCAACCTGCTGATTTTAGCTATGTTTATCTTCCTAAGCTGCAATAAATCATTCCAATTATTTTCTTAGAAGAAAAATAAAGCTTTCGTGGCCTTTGACTGCCCAGTTCAGGACACATCTTCATTCTAATCTTCAATAGCAAGCAAATCTGTTTCAAAGGGGAATAAACCCATTGTTCTGCTGCTTTCCATCAATCCCTAGCAGATTTGTGAATGAATTTTGCAGTATCAATGAATGTTATGCCTTTTAAAAAATCTTCCCCTTACCTGTCCTGTATTTCACATCAAACATGTTTCTTCCCGTTCTCAAAATACATCAAACATGTGCCCACCTTAGGCACATTATCTGTAGAGTTTCTATTACCTAAAATCTCTCAGTATCACACACTACCAAACACCACACCACCAGAGGCTGGTAATTATCTATCTTTCAATTTCCTCTATGAAGTCAAAGTTGTTTACTTCAATAAAAAGTCACAATTAACATGAGTTTCAGAACATGAAATTAAACTGGGACAATGGTAGCAGAGAAGTATGAAAACACAATCAAAGTAATTGAGATTTAATCTATCAGGGTCAAAGAGCATTTGTTTTTCTCTTTAAATGCTTGGAATATGAAAAAATATAGTGCGAGACAAAGCCTGATTGGATATAGAAAGTTGTAAAATGTTTTCAGGGAAGAATTTTATTCTTTGCCATGGTTTATAATACCTGCAAATACTAAGCCTGAAAAGGAGTCATAAAAGTATTACATTTTACCAAAATTGACTAAGTTTCATTCATTTATGTAAAAAGAAAAAACTGCTGAATCATTTACTGGCACATAGTATATTAAAGAAAAATTAATATTATTTTTCTCAGCTAAAAGGATAATGTGTCCTTAGTTCCCTTAACAAACACTTGTAACAGGGTTTTATTTTTTGTCTCTGTAATTTGCCCACATGGCGATTTTGTATTTTTCCGTAGTATTTCTCTGTGATCTCTGTTCACTTTATCAAGCCTTCTTTGATTACTAAATAAGTCAGAAAAACTAAAAAAATTCTTACTTGGGAAACAGATAATTCCTTGCATTCATGTTTCTTTCTTTCTTTTTTTTTCTTTTTCTTGGCACCGGGTTTGAACCCAGGGACACTTATCCACTGAGCCACATCCCCACATCCCCAGTCCTTGTTATTTTTTATTTTGAGGCAAGGTCTTGCTTCATTGCTTGGAGCCTCCCTAAGATGCTGAGGCTGGCTTTGAACTTGTCATCCTCCTGCCTCAGACTCCAGAGCTGCTGGGATTACAGGAACACACTGCACCCAGCACAATCATGTTTCTTTTTCTTTTCCTTTTTTTTTTTTTTTTAAGAGAAAGAAAGAAGTAGGTGGCAACTTATAGGTGCCTCAGTCTCAGACAAGAACGCTCGTCCAGAGATGTTTTCTTTTTTGTTAATGAGTGAGGATAACAGCTCATTTAAAATGATCCCATTTGCTAAATATTCTAGGTCCAAAGACAGAGAGTGCAAATAAATATATTCACCTGGCCTTTGTTTCTCCAACACTTGCTTCTGTATGTGGTGCAGGAGTTTGATCCAAGCTCCTCATGCATGTCACAGAAGTGCTCCCAACACTGATCCGCCAATCCAGCCCCCACATCACATTTCTACTTGCTTCATTTTGACTTTTAATCAAGCCATTTGTCTTGATTAAATAGGTAACAAATTATGGTCTCTTAGGTCCCCATGAGTCTATCATAATCAAGTGACAAGATACCCTATATTAACTCTCTTAATTTTACTTTCCCAAGTCAGGTCTGGAAATTGGGAGCAGAGATCCGGACAGTTTTTGCACCTAAACCCTCTGTGATTGCTTGGTAGAGGGAATGGAAATACCACAATGATTTCTTTGTTCATCTGCTGAAAAGAAAGATGGTAGCAAGAATTGAGATTGCTCAGGGTGTTCTGTGCTTCTCACTGAGCTCGATGCTGCCAGAAAAACCACCTGGGATGCTTGGCTCTTCCTAGGTCAGTTCAAGGAACATAAAATGGGATTGTACTTTTTCAGATATTGCACACTTTATCAGAAGTCCATAGACTTTAACATCTTCAATGGTCATAGCATGCTGTTACCATCAAGGAGGGAAATCTTGACCACACACTATGAAATATTATATACTATATTCCAATAGAATTTGAATCTCTGTCAATGTAATTTGGCTTATATAACTAACCAACCATGATCTTTCCTTCTCATTATCAAACTGGTTTCTGGGATCCTCTGGCACTTGCGTAGAGGTGCTTCAATAAGCCACTGGCTAGAATTCCTGTCCTCAGAAACTCAGAGCCTCAGAGTCCCATGGAAAGGTATCTAAACTTTTGAAGCTTCCAAAAAATAAAGGGCTTGGAATTGATTTCTGAGATGACATTGCTCAGATAGCTTTCAGAATGCTTTGGTGGTCTAAGGTAGGATTTCTAGGACTTTCTTCAGTCCAGAAGCGAATGTGGTTCATGAATGTTGACCACCACCGTTACCCCATATTCTGCAGAACATGAACAGATTATATAACGAATCAGGAACTAAGAAGAAAGTATCACATTTTGGTCGTTTGTTTACATGAAATAGAGTTAGCACTATTATTCAATATTCAAGTATATATGAAGAGATCTTTTCTGCAAAGATCTTTTCTGGTTTTTTTTCTTTTTTGAAAAAAAATCTGTCTCTAAATAGCAATCTAGGGAGTTATATATTCATATACTGAAATGAAACATTTTAAAAGTGGTTTTACCCCTCTGACTCTCAGACTGCAGAGACAAATACATCTACAGAGTCTGATAAGATATGTCCTGCTTTATACCAAACTATAATTGCACAAACATTGTGCAACCAAGACCAGGTAGGAGTATCATGCCTGAGAATCCTTGTCACTTAAGAAGATCTAACATGACCAGCATTAAGCCATAAGGATCGCTTTATGCATGGAAACAAGGCTCACAAAATTCTTCCAACAACATGAGCATGGGCCTAGCTCACAGGTAGCGAAGCAGTTACTTTCTGGAACATTGGAGACCTGAAAAAATTCACCTGAATTCTGTGGGTGAGATTTGGTGGAACCAATGCCTTGGGCTAGGCTTCCTAGCCTCAGGATAAAATGTCAAATGAAGGAAGCTTTATAAATTCTAACCAAGATTCCTTGTGAAACTTTTCAGACAGGAGTTAAGTCTTGAGCAATCGTGTTTGACCCAAACTATAGAGTTTTAGATTTTCAGAAAAAATTCAAGGGGACGTACATAGTTAGTTTATGATTTTGCTATGGCTAAAAATAATAAGATCAGTCTTTCTTTGACAGAGTAATAAGCTCTGTAGATTTTTTATGGTCTTAGGAGTAGAGTGGGCAGAAAGTATTAGGGAAATCTTAGAAAAATAATCAAAATAATCCAAAACTTCAGAACAGGCAAAACAAATCCCTGAAAATTCATTCAGAGAAGCACTGATTTTGATTATCTGTTGTCTATCTTTTTCATAACTAAATGGGAGTCAGAAAGGAGTTGTAGATTTTTGTCCAGCAGGAAATTAATGATTTCTGAGCAATGAAACAGTAACTCCAAATATCTAAGGGCATCACGGTATTAACCAGTTTAATCTTTGATGTGTCCATCTTCTTTAAATTTTTTCCTTAACAAATGTTGTGTGTCTGTGTGCACACACAAATCAGATCCCATTACGATATTCCTTAGTTAATGATAAATTTTGCTAAGAATCCTTCTTAAGGGGCCTTAGGGCAAGTTCCTCGTAGGTTAGAAGAACAAAGAGGATCCCTCCAAAATCATCTGTCCATCTTAACTGTTGCGCATTCCAGGGGCACCTGTGCCGTGAGGAATTTCTGTCTAGAAAGACCAACATTGTTTCCTTCTGCTCCTCCATTCTGTGCTACCGGTCATAAGCAAAACATTTCCCAAAGGATTTCTGTGTGCCTCCTGCCATCGTGTAACTGATGTCCCTGCTTGGACTTTGGGCTCTGATATTCAACTCCCATAGAATGGTAACTTCGTGAAACAAATCTGATCACCTCCTCCAAAGTTTCCCTGTACACTCAGAATACAACTGTGACTCAAGACCCTATTTGATTGGCTCCTATCAAGCCGCTCCATTGCCCTACTAGTTTCAAGCACAGCAGCCTTATTCCTCCTGTCCCTAGCAGCCTGGGCCATCCTTGGGGACTCTGTCCCAGCTGTTCCCATTGCAGGGACTGCTGTGCTTTCATTTTTACTGATGTTTCTTTCTTACTTTCTGGCCCATATTCAGCCTTTCACAGTTGTAAAAAGTTACAGTAAACTTAGTGGTTTAAAGCAACACCAATGCATTATTTTGCATTTCCACAGGTTAGAAGTATGACAAGATTTGCTGGCTAAAATCTGGGTGACACCAGGGCTTTGTCCCCTCAGGGAGGCTCTACAACAGAATGGGTTTCCTTGTTTTTCACAGCTTCTGAGCCTCCCACAACTCCTGGGCTGATGACCTCCTTCCTCTTCCTTCAGAACCAGTGAAGTTGCATTGCTCTGATACCAGGGGAGCAAGAAAGGTTCTCTGATTTAAGAATGAAAGTAATTAAATAGGACCCTGGACAATTAGGATCATCTCCCTGACTCAAGGACTTAATTTCAGCACATTCACAAATTTCTTTATGTGGGGGGTGGGGTCTTTATTCTGCCTACCATGTGGACTGAGCCCTAGTGCTCCGGTCTTCAAAGAGAGACTTCCTAATAGCACAAGAAAGTGCCTCTGAGTCCCTCCTTCCAGTGTTGCCCTGTGTTCATTCTCTAACAGGGACCCTGCTGGGAGATGCCTAATTAACTTTAGTTTAGTGTCAATTTCCCGTGGTCCTAATATCACTTCTTTTAGAAGGCATGTGGCATATGTCATTCATCACTGTTTCCCCAGAGCCTTAAGCGCATATGTGATTTTCTATTTCATAGTGTGGTTATAAGATTTTTGCTGCATAATGTCTTAAAAGCAGCAATTAGCAATCTTGCAGTCAATTCCTACAGTCTGGAATACTGCAGGTCTGATTCCAGCATAGCAACCTTTCTTTATTCAGTGACCTAGCACGTTGAAATTCTGGCTAGTTTTCTCTGCCTTTAAAAATGTAAAAAAATATGATCTTTATTTGGCAGATAATGATTTTTTTTTCTTTCTTTTTTTTTTTTTTTTTTTGTACCAGGGATTGAAACCAGGGGTGTTTGATCACTGAGCAACATCTCCATCCCTCTGTATAATTATTTTTTATTTTGAGATAGGGTCTCACTAAGTTGCTTGTGTTGGCCTTGAACCTGTAATCCTCCTGTTTCAGCCTTCCTAGATGCTGGGATTATGGGCATGAGACAGGATGCCTGACCAGATGATGATTATAAAGTAATTTAAGAGATGAAGAATAGTTTCCTAAGCTCAAGGTCAGTACATGGACACACGGAGATCTGAACCCAGGCAATCAATTACAAAACCCATGAATTTAACCATCATGGTATAAAAGCTCATAGGGAAAAAGGAACATCTCTTTGTAAACACCATAGGGCATTGGCTCTTATTTGGTAAATGAAGAAGGATTTCATGCCTACACAATCAGCCCATGTCTCTGAATGTGAGCCTGACATTTTATTTGATTTTATTTTTTAGTGTCAAAACTTCCTTCCCTTGACAATGATATGAGCTAATTGCTGAATTAGATAACAATTTTCAAGTTCTGGAAAAAAAATATATTTCTCAAATTTTGTTCTGCAATTCACAAGAAACAGCTGCAAAAAAAACATATAATTAAGTTTAATCTACTTTCTTAACATTTCTAACATCATTTACTTTAATCTAGACAATCAATACAGCAAAAATCAGACATTGATTTTTCCTAACATTTGCCAGCTTCCTTGGCTGAGTCAGTGCTATCAATGTGGCATTATTGAATGTTGAGTTGTGACGAGTTGTGTGAAATAGCATATACTTCCTTCCTGCCTGACTTCCGCCCTCCCTCCCTGACTTCCTGCCTCCTCCCTCCCTGCCTTCGTTCTTTCCTTCCTTCCTCCCATCCTCCTTCCTTCTCTCCCTCCTTCTTTCTCCTTTGAGAATACAAGCTAGTTTATTTAATGAAATTGCTTTCTGTTCTATAATAGACCTAATAGAATAACAGGCAAGCCTCATGTTTAGTACATTTTTCTGCCCCTTTCATGATAACACATAACTGCTGGTTTATAGCTTTGTACTAGAAACTATGTCTCTCCCTTCTATAACCACTACTTTAGTACCTAGTGTGTGAGCATTAACAAATTCTCAGAGAGATATTTTCAAATGTTTTCTTTGCTGTACAATAGAAGTGTATGGCATTGATGAGGGAGCTAGATGGTGTATACTACAGTTACCAGAAAACAGGAGGGAAGAAGAGGCTCAAGGCAGCAAGCGGGATTCAGAATAGGATAAAGGCAGGTGCTGATTGGTATGCTGCTGAGGAGTTAGAAAGGGCAAGTGAAGGGGCTGGAGCAGTGGCTCAGTGGTTACTTCACTTGCTTGGCATGCACAAGGACGTAGTTCCAAGCCAGCACTGCATACACAACAAAAAGTTGAAACAATGAAAGCCAAATGAAAAACTAAATAAAATTGACTCTCTCTCTCTCTCTCTCTCTCTTTCTTTCACTGTCCCTCTCACTTAAAAAAAGTGGGGGGAGAAAGTGCAAGTGAAGATCTGAAGACATATGAAGAATGAAAACATGTTGTGTATATATAGAGATGGGGTAGGGTACAAAGCATTGAAATAAATTTTGATTGAAAGACTGAAATTATATGGAAAATTGGCAGAGGAGTACTGGTGCTTTAAAATACTGGCAATCAGTTTACTGGCTGATTTTCTCTCTCCACCCAATATCACTCAAGTGTGAAAACGATAAAAAAGAAATTGTTTCTTTGCAATCATGAGCTGGAAAAATCTAAAGGAATTCATGGAACCAGAATCACGTTGAATTTGAAGATCGGTTGTAGTGAGAGAATGCAAAGGTGAAAAAACTGTGATCTGGAATATTCATAAAGATCTAAATATGGCAAATCCAGAGGTCAGCCGTGGAAGAGAGAAAACCCGGCGAATTGGACATGGCATTTACACAGATGTGGACATCATGTAGTGAAAGTCAGGTGGCGTCTGTCATCAGTGAGAATGAAGTGAAGACTTTATTGGCAAAGAACTTGATAAACAATCAAAAGGAATTATTGAAAGAAGTCTACTTGAATAATTTGTGCCATAAAGGAAAGCACAAATATTTTTGTTTTGTTTTTCTGTTTGTTTGTTTTCAATAATATATAAGGATGGTTTGAAAGTTGAAGGAGATGTAATAAAAGAAATTTTACCCCAACTTTGGATCATGTGCACCAGATGTTATGAGAAAGAATGAAGACCCGGCACTAAGTGGGATTAAACGGAAATGGGGTCCTCACAAGAAAGCTGGGTTTCACTCTACAAAAGAGGATAGAGATGGTTATAAAGAAATAGGTACTACTATGTAGTTTGTTTATATACAAAACAAGGCCTTCAGAGTTCAGGAGGCCCTACACAGTACTTGATTTAAATCTTTACTCCACTTGCCAATGAAAATCATATTTTTATCTAACCCTGTTTACCTCTTTTAGATAAAAGGTTGATGGCACCACTCTCTTTATGTAGAAGATTTTTTTCTGGTGATACATTAATGCTCTGTAGTGGTTAGGTAATATCTATACAATGTGAAGGTGGTCAGCAGGGAGCCAACAAGAAATGTATAGTGATATGAGGGGAGGAACAAAATGGCGATTGGTGGTGAAAGTCTTCTGCATTGTGGAATAGAAGAATAGTTTAGAAAGAGAGGGCATGGGCCAGAGTTGAGCAATGCCATTGAGAATGTGGTCAAGTAGGAGGTTGAAAAGAACATTTTGGAATCAGAAGCAATGGGACTTGGCAAATGATTTCATGTGGGCATGATGGAAGATGTCCAGGCTTTGCGCCTCTGATACCCAGATGGTGGTGCCATTGGCAAAAGTCATAAATTTAAGAGGAAATTCAAGTGGAGAAAGGGATATGGAGAACCAGACTTTGCTTCCATTTCAAAGGTAATGACTTGTTAAGACAAGTTCAAGACTTGAGGGAAGATAAGAGGTTTGTAGCTGGAAAGGTAAGACCAGAGCTTAAGGGTTGTGGCAGAGATTCTATATGCTCATCAGATTCATTTACTTCCTTGGTGCACGGGAAGAACACGTGGACCATAATTCCTTCAACCATTTGCAACTGTCAGTTGGATACTGGAATAGGGGCAGAGGTGAAGCTTGCCATTTCTAGACATCATGAAAACTTGTATATCATCCACTGCTATCTCCTTCCCAGGTATTCCCATAACTAGAAATAAAGTGTATTGAGATGGCACAGCCAGGCAGAAGAAGCCCATAATCATGAATCTTACTCAGGGACAGAGTTGCCTTTAAACCAGACCATGACTGAACAAAATACAGGAATTTCTATTGCTTTAAGTCAATGATATTTTGGAGTTTGTTTTCATCTACTCCATGATGATTAATGATATAGTCAAGACTGGCAACCCTATATGACCTTCTTCAACTGAACTGCATTTGTTCCCAAATAAAAAAATATGTGGAAAGGTTGCATCTGAATTACCGAGGTGAAAAGGGAGGAGTGACTTTTAGAAATGAATATTCCTTGGCCACAAACTAGACATGCTGATGGAGAAGCTTCAGTGAGGGTGGAGGAAGTTTTATTTTTAAGAAGCAACCAGGAGATCTTCCCTAAGAAGATAACAAAAGTCACTCACTGGAGAAGATTATGAAGAGAGAGAACAGAAGGAAGAGGTAAGAGCAGGGAATAAAGGTCCAGGCAGAGAGCTTAGAGAACACCTGCATTTATGGAATGGAATGAGAAAGGAGCCAGAAATAAGGAAAAAAGAAATAAAAGAGAGGAGAGTGGAAAGCGAGAGAAAAGAAAATTTTGACCACTCTTAGGGGGTCTACAATGTCAGTGCTTCTCATACGTTAACTTGACTATGAATCACCTGAGTATTTTGCTAAACTAATTCAGTAGTTTGAAGTAAGGCCAAAGATTTTGCCTCTTTAACCAAGTACGTAATGAGGATGCTCTTGGTCCACAAATCCCACTTTGAGCAAGAAGGCTCTAGAGCAATTGATAAAGACTAACAGAAAATAGACTTTTCTCACTGAGAGGTCAATAATAAGGTTTGACAAGTACTTTTTTTGAGGGGAGTAAAGGAGGAAGCCATTTGGCATGGGTTTCAAATTTAAAAGAGTATACAGGTAATGATGAAACCGAGGATTTATTATAGATTATATTTTGTTGAGAATTGAGACTAAAGATCAAAGAAGCAATAGGAATGAAGCACAGCAGGCTGGCAGGATTCTGATCTGGAAATTTGTTTAATGTAAAGAACACTGCAGATGAACTCTGTAGAACCTCCCGGTAGAGCACAGAAGTATGTTATGTATCATCCTTCCGTGGCTTAGAGAAAAGAGAATTGGTTTTACCTTCTTTAACAAAGTTGAGGTCAGTCAGTAAACCCCATGTTTTTTAGACCTAAACTACTTCATTGGCATGGACTTATTCCCATCCCCTATACCATTGTTTTCTAATAATTTATTTCCACATTGTCTCTTTAACCTAACAAATTAGTTGAGGTTGATGTTGTCACTTTATATATGCACATTTGATTAGATTTACCTACACATTTAATAATTTATTTTCTCAATATGCTTTCTTGATGATTAAATCTTTTCTGGAGGTGCAATATCCTTTTTTTCTTAGTAGTCTTGCTATTGGGATGTGGTGGCTGGACCAGTGGCATGGGCATCACCTGGGAGTTTGGGGACAATGCAAACTCTAGAGACCTATACCTACTGGATCAGAATCTGCATATTATCGAGGTCATTAGTTGACTTGTAATCACATTCAGGTTTGAGACATTTGGGGCGGGACCCAAGACGTATGTAATGAACACCAATCTGACAGGTCTGCTGCTGATCCTAGTCCCAGGCACACAGCTTCCAGCAAGGCTTAAGGCTTATTTAGTAACA
The DNA here is from genome assembly GCA_004027875.1 of Aplodontia rufa. Lineage (NCBI taxonomy): Eukaryota > Metazoa > Chordata > Mammalia > Rodentia > Aplodontiidae > Aplodontia > Aplodontia rufa. Next base: position 19,526 of record PVKS010002702.1, on the reverse strand, counting down.
CTGGCTAGAAGCAAAAAAATTCAGGCCTTGATTCTCAAAAAATTATTTATGCTTGCTTTGTAATCATTGTTTAGTGGGTCATGGCATTTGAAGTTGAGAGTTACTTTTCCATTCATTTCAGAAACAGTCCTGTTTGCTATCATGGTGGGTGTTGAGAAATTTTCTATTTGCATAATTAAACTTTTCTTAGGTAAACTTTTTTCTTTCTTATTTTTTTAAACATCTTGTCTTTTTCTTTGAGATTCTATAGTTTCTTTTCTAATCATTTAATTATGAATTTTTTATTTATATGGCTTTAAAACTATTCTAGTTCCAGAATATAAGGATTTAAATCTTTAAACCTTTCTGAAACATTCTTATTTATTCTATCCGTGGATGAAGCCCACCCCCTCTTTTCCCTATCCTCTTCTGGAATTCCTTGGAAACCTTCGTTGGTTCTTCTCTTTCAATCCCTGATGTCTATTAACCTCACATTTCTATTTTCTAGATTTTGTGTCAATTTAATGTGTTAGGAATAATTTCTTAAAAGTTTCTAGTTCATTCATTTTCATCTTGATTTTTGCTTTAACATCTGTTTAACATACTGGTTTAAATTCTTTTTTTTTTTTTAAGAGAGAAGGAAACTGAGAGAGAGAGAAAAAGAGAGAAACAAGATTTTATTTAGTTCTTCATGTGGCTTTCCTTGCTCCAAGACTTCATTGTGTATGTGATGCTGGGGTTTGAACTCGCGTACTTGCGCATGCCAGGTAAGTGTCATAACCACCGAGCCACCACTCCAGCCCCATACTGGTTTAAATTCTAATAATATGTTCTACATTTTCCATTCTTTATGTACATATATAAGGATACACACACACACAGAGATGTCAATAACATTATACTATTAAATATATGTGTATATTCTTAAATTTTTTAATACTATCCTGCCCTGTTCCATATATTTGGACTGTCGTTTCTCTATCAAATCATTTCAAATGCATTTTGCTTTAGTTCACACACATTAATTCCTCTCGGGAAGGTTTGTGGAAGTCTGATTTTTGCTTCAGGGTGTTGCACATGATGGTTCATTTCCTTGAGTACCACTTCCCAGACTCCGCTGTGTGTTTGAATCTTGTGAGCATCTTGTGAAACAGCAAGTGTTAATTCCACAGCCCTAGGGTAAAGCCTGAAATTCTTTATCTGTAACATGATCCCAATTTATGCTAAAGCCACTGGTTCACAGGTCATTCCTTGAGTAGCAAGTTCTAGAGTATTTAGTTAAGTTTTCAGCTATTTGCTTATTGAGGAGAACTTATTAATTAGAAAATTTTGTGCCTGGATTAAAAAACTTTCTGAAGAGTGAACTTCTATCAGAGTCAATAACCTGGAATTGCTGTGTGCACACATGAACACATGCTGATTCTTTGGCTTGTTAATTTGTAGGACCCTTCAAATAGTATAGATTAGAATGCCAAATCTGTGTTAGGATTGGACCAGTGTTATGATCCTTCACAGAACTTCATCCCACCTTTCCTTCCAATTAGGACCCAGCATGAGGACACCAATCTGTGTCCTATGTGTTCGTTGTTGGACTCCATCACTAAGGTTATAATCCTTAAAAGATCTTTATTTGATGGGTTCAGTGCCAACTTCCCACCTTGTATGCATACAATGCCTTCTCTTCTCTTCCAATTTGTTTAATCAATTTGAATTCTCAGGAGAGTTCAACAGTCTGTGGCAGACACTCCACAATTTCCAAAATTTCATTTTTTGACTATTGGGGATATTTCTTTAATTTCTATATGTTTCATATTGAAATGAATTGCACTTTAAGATATCAATTATGCAATATCATTGGCATATAAAACTCTTAAACATTTTAAAAGGATTTCCAAACAGGATGGTCAGAATTTTTTAAAGTATCAGTTTCTAATATTAAAATCCTAGGAATCTGGAAGATGTCAAGTATAAAGGATTCCTAAATAGATGGAATTTTACTTTATTTAGATTTTTGTCAACTCAACATCACAATTATTAAGCTGAATTTTTCCCTTTTTTAACCAATTGGGTTGGTGTAGTATAGACACAGCCTGAATCATTGTGAGGAGTGAAAATTTGGTTTGATTCTATTTTAAAAAGTCAAATGTGATACCATGGATACTGATAATTATTTTTCTCTTTCTTCTAGAGAAAGGTTTAGAATCAAAGCAATGAAAAAAATTTAATTTAATGTTGCTAAATCCAAATATAGGTATATCAGCTATGGGCATTTGCAAGTTTATTTGGTTCAGAAAATTAAAATATCTTCAAAGAGCTTATTCTACCAGTGCTTTCTTTATCCAAGTTTTATGACTGAGCAGGCTAGGAAAGCCATGGTGTAACTTCTTTTCTCTTCTCTTTCCTCTCTCCACCTTTCCTCTCCACTCCTCTCCTCTCCTCTTCTCTTCTCCTTCTTTCTTCTCCTTCTCTTCCTCCTCTGCCGTCTTCTTCCTCTTCTTCTTCTTCTGTGCTCATTTTAATTTTAAACTTGTTCTGCAAGATAAATAAGGTGAAATTCAAGCAGGAAAGTTCACCTGGATTATAATACCTTGTGAAATCATTCATTTGGAACATTCCAAAATCCAAGGACCACAGAAAAGAAGGCAGCTAGGCCCAAGAAGGATCCTTATAAAGGAGTCCACACAATGAGAAAGCAAGGCCTCCTGGTACTAGACAGTGCCAGCCTGCTAGCCAAAGAGAAGTTTTCCCCAAAGTGGACACTCCAGCCCCAGGCCTGCCAGGAGATGACCAATGATACAGGGCCATTGCAACGTCAACATCATGAGAAACCCTAGAAAATAGCCCAGAATAACCTTGAATTCCTCATCCACATGCAGGACTGTGTGAGGGAAGTATTTCTTGGTATCTTAAGCCACCCAATTCCCGTTAAATCATTGCACAACAATAGATAATACATCCATTTCCTGTTATCCTAACATACCTGTTTAATATTCAATAATTTAGGATAAAAATTTAAACCCTAAACTTGAATAATAATTGAAAGTTTTAGTCTCATGAGAGTCCAGCCATTATAGGCCATCCTGATGAGGAAAAGTCAATACTACTTTTCTTTCTGCATTCTGAGTGGCATATCACTTCCTTATGGTCTGGGTGTACCAGATCACCAAACAAAATGGCTTCCACTTCAACACTGGAGATTTCATTTTATAATATATGATCTTGGCCACTTGCTGAATTTAGCAGCATTTTACATTTATCCATGTCCTCTACAGTACCACCATTATTTTATTGTGCTATATAATCATTTTCATGAATGTTTAAGCTTCACAGTGATGTGTACTTCTAATCTTGTCACACTCTTAAAGCTTTGAAAAAGCCTATTGATTTGGACTCTTTCATTTGTCTTTTATCTTTTTTTTTCATAAACCTGTTGGTTTGTCTCCTTTCCTGTTTATTCTAGTTCTTTGAACTTGTTCCAGACGTCCCAGGTGAGCTTCCTCCTGAGCAATGCAGTCTGAGGTCAGTGTTATCTCCTCACACTCTGAGTACTTGCTTGTCATGCTGTCATTCATTTTGCAAATCCAAGTCCTAAGAATGGGAAATATTTGTTTTTTTAAAAGTAATTACCTGTGGTGGAATGTGTGTGTTCCAGTAAAAAGTGATGGGGCAACCAACAGACAAAGTTACTAAAGAGATTGTTCCAACCTAGAACTCAAGATTGCTACGCTTGGACTTGTGACAATGTTAAAGTAAAAGGTGAGAAAAAAATTAACTAGATCCCTGTGATTGCAAATTTTAATTTTTCAAGATAGATTCTAAAAAGCACATCCTACAAACGTTGAGGAAATGCTTTTTAAAAATCAAAACACTTAATTCCACCTGGTCTTTTTGTTAAAGATTCTAAGTACTTGGCCCATTTATATTCATTCTTTTTGCATTGGTCCACAAACATATTTTTTAAATATATTCTACTTGATTTTGTTTGATATGGAGTTTGAGGGACACCTGGCAAGTGGTGTAGAAGTAAGGAGCTTTGAATCTTAGTAGCTTTATGCCCACCAATGAAATCTCCACCTTGGGGAAAATCATTCACCTTCTGAGCCTTCCAATACATTTATAACTAAAATAGAACCATTGCTCACTCTTCCTTTCTCAAAGAACTGCTGTCAGAAAAAACTGAAACTCTCAATATGTACTTTAAATCTAGTAATAATTTCTTAATTTTCAAATACTCCAGAGTAAGACAAGGACGTTGAAGTAAAACCCAATTATAAGCCAGGTGCAGTGGTGCATACCTGTAATCCCAGTGGCTCAGGAGGCTGAGGCAGGAGGATCACAAGTCCAAAGCCAGTCTCAGCAACTTATAGAGGTCCTGAGTAACTTAGTGAGACCCTGTCTCCAAATAGAAAATAAAAATGGGTTGGTGATGTGGCTCAGTGGCTAAATATCCCTAGGTCCAATTCCTGGTATAAATAAATAATTATATACACAGATCGCTTCCATTATAGAAGGCAGGAGTAAGGTTAGAATCATATTGGGATAAGCTAAAGATTAACACACATGTTCAGGTAGATTAACCCATGTCATCATGAATGACGTGTGTTTTAGACTAGAGAACTGGACCACAATCAAGAACATAATTTCATGTAGCAAGACAAGCACCATATCTGTGGCTTGGAATGAGACATCTTGGCAATGGTGAGTATTCCACTCCATCATCATAGGTTCACATTGGTTGTCAGGACATTGTTGTGCAACTCAGAAGTCTGCCAGCCCCACACAGCAGTGTTAACAAGTCCCTTTTTGTGTCCTGCTGAGTCAGTGGTTTGGGGAGGATCTGTGAAGTGTGCAGACTGCACAGGAAATTCTTCTACTTAAGACTCACAAGTCCTCTAAAAAGTTTTGCACTTTCTGGAGTTAGTGTCTTTAGGAAGAGTTGCAAGTCAAGCTATAGGTGAGATAAAGAGTTGAGCTGGTAATCACATGAGTCATCACAGGAAAAAACAAAACCCTCATATTGTGATTGAATCAGAATACGATCTCAAAATAGAATGATAAGAATAATTAATTATCTCATGTAGGAGCATCCTTCTGATAAATTATTGAAAAATAATACCACTTTTAATGGAACCAGTGTGCACCTCCCAATAGTACAATCCCTGTAATTATCCTTTAAAATCACTTTTTATCAGCCACAAGAAGCCATCTTTTTCTCTTATTTACCTCCCTTTCATGAAAGAACAAACTTTTCACATTCTCACAATCTTTACATTATTTTTTAAAATTCACATATTTGATTTAGTTTATCAAAGAGCACAAGTTAGAAGCATAAGGGAATCGGCAGATAAAACAAAAAGAAGGAGAAAACAAAATTCTGGGACACAGGTAGGTCTGTGCCCTAGGGGAAAAGATAAAAGGAGACCAGATGGTGGCTTTATACCTTTACTTTCATTCCACTGGATGCAGAAAATCTTCCATCTTCCACCAAAATGTGAGGCTGATGAAGGCTCCCAGGCACCTCATCCGTCACCATCCTGTCCTGTAGGGAAACATGTGTTTTCATGGCCCAGCCCTAAAAGGATCACTTGAAAGAAGCTGCGTAAGTATTTTCAAGATAAGTCAGAATAGCTTGCTGTGTCTTATCTTCTTGTCTCTAAATCATCCGCGAAGAGAGAGGGAGGAGAGTTTCCTATTTAAACACATTGTTTAAGCACTAATGGGAATATTATTGTGATTGATAGGCCAGAATCTTTGTCTTGATAGAAAGTACCAAGAACACTTAATGGGATAGGAACTGAGCAATGTTTACATTGGAGAGGGAGCTGCGTTTTATTCCATGTGAGGTCAAGTATCACTGGATGTGAAATACATTCTTGGGATGGATGCTGCCTTCTCGTCACCCCACCTGAGTGTCTGCATTTCCCATGAACTCTTATAATCAGTCTCTGCAATTCTCCCAAGTTTCAAAGTTTAGCAACTAAGGGCAATCACTGGGCTGCTTACTTCTGGGGTGAAATGAATACCAAACTGTGGTTAGGTTAACATATAATTCAATCTCTGCAAACTATCCACACTATAAATGGCTTTCCATCTGCACAACTGTGTGCTGTCTGATAAAGTGAAATGGTCTCCACATAAATCAAAATTTTGATTTATGCCCAGTATTGTGGTGCATAACTTTAATCCTAGTGACTTAGGAGGCAGATGCAGGAGGACTGCAAGTTCAAAGCCAGCTTCAGCAACTTAGTGGGGCCCTAAGAAACTTGGTGAGACCTTGTCTCAAAAATTAAAATACAGGGGCTGGAGCGGTGGCTCAGCGGTTTCAACACTTGCCTGGCAAGCGCGAGGACCCGGGTTCAAACCCCAGCACCACGTACACAACTAAGTATTAGAGCAACTAAGGCCATGTGAAAAACTAAATAAAGTTGTTTCTCCCTTTCTCTGTCTCTCTCTCTCACTGTCCCTCTATCTTTAAAAAAAAAATTAAAAAACAAATGGCTAGGGATACAGTTTACTGGTTAATACCCCCGAGTTCAATACCCAGTGCAAAAAGAAAAAGAAAAACTTTGGTTTATGATTGTGTCCAAAAAATAACTGTAGGGTGTGTTCACACAGCTTCTTTAGTTGATAAATGGAAGACATCCTTATTTTACTTTGAAATTCTGATATTAAAAATAGAGAAGCTTCTGACCTATAATTCTGTCAGTGCCTTCTTTTCCTTTCTGTTTTGTGACAGCTTCATTAAATTAAAGTGAAGGGAACCAGACAACCTTTGAGATTAAATAGGAAGAGCATGCTAGTCAGGGCTTTGGAAGACCCCTCAAGGCCAAATCCTGCCTTCGACTTGGTAATTAATCTCTTTAAGTGGAAGAGAATGAGCTTGCTCAGGAGTAATGACGCTGTCCTGCTTCCACCAGGATTGAAGACCAGCCTCAGAGCATCTGCTGTGGTCCCTTGGCTTCAATTCACTACTTCCCACTCTTCCTTCCAACTGCTCCAATCAGGGTTTGCCTTCGTGGCTCTTCTCCAGGTCACAGGCAATCAACTGATAGGCTGTAGCTAATCTCCTCCTGGGTTCCCAGGACATTAGATGAATGTCATTTTCACCTATATTTCTGGGGCTATTCTATGGTCTTTGCTTGTTCCTCTTCGTCTCGCCAACCTTTAAATATCAGCAAGTTCAGGGGCTGGAGCAGTGGCTCAGCATTACGGTGCTTGCCTGGCATGCACAAGGACGCAAGATTCAACCCCAGCACCACATACGCAGCGAAGTCTCTGAGCAACGAAGGCCACATGAAAAACTAAATAAAATTGATTTTCTCTCTCTCTCTCTCTCTCTCTCTCTCTCTCTCACTGTCCCTTTCTCTTTAAATATATACATATATATATGCAAACTCCAGGACCAGTCTTTGGATCTCTTTACTTTTCCCTCCTCACTTACTCCCGCAGGAGTGCTGATGTATCCTAGTCAAGATTTCCCCTGCAAAGCTCCAGTTAGGCTCCCAGCTGCCTGGAGAACAATCTAGAATGGAACATCTGATCTTCTATCCAAAATCTTTCCTAACTCAGCTAACCATATCAGTTAATGATAATTCTCCCCCTTCTAATTGCTCAGCAAAATACCTTGGACTCTTTCCTTGATGCTTCACCTTCTTTTCTTTCTCATGACTAACAGCAAATCTTGCTGGCTCTAACAACACACTTTCCCACCAATTCCGACTGCCTCCAACCATCCCATGGCGATGGTTGTGGCCATCTGCCATTATCTTTCTATTTTCTGTAGGAGGTCCCTCCTCCTATTCTCCCCACTTCCTCTTTTGCCCGTTACAGTCTTTTCTGAAAAGCAGTCCCAGACATTTTTGAACATTGTTCCGGACTGTATTTTACCTGCAAAACGCTTAGCGCCTAACACTGAAGAAAATCTAGTCCATAGTGGTACACGGCTCTCCTCCCTGGTCCCTTCTCATTCTTGCTTATTACCCTGTTCTCAGGCCCGTTCCTCCTTCCTGGAACACTCCTTTTCCAGTTCGCATGACTTCCGCTCACCTCTTTCAGGTTCTCCTTGAAGTGACCCCTTTCTCAATAAGGCCTCTCCTGGAAAGTCTTTTCAGAATTTCACCCCAAATCCTCAAACTGTCAATCTCATCCCATGTCCCTTATTGATATTATCACATAGCACTGATCTTACATTGAAACGTGGGTTAAATTTACTTATTGGTTGTGTTCCACTTCTCCTCTCTCATTAGAATCCATATCCCACGGGGAGGCATGTGTTGTCTGCCTCGCCTGCTGTATCGCCTAGCACGTAAAAGGTGCTTGATGACATTTGCTGAACAGATGAGTAAAAGAAAAACTAAGAGCTGGTTTGTGCTCTCTCTCCTATTTTTCTTTCTGAATATGGTCCCCTGCCACAATTGGCCACACAACAACAACCTTTCACCTACTGCCCTCATGCTCAAGGCTGGGAACTTCAATACCTAACACACCTTAGCAGAGATCTCTACCACTCATTCTTTCCACAGCATCTTAGAGTCTCACCCTTTGTCCTAAGGACTTAAAAATCAATCCATGTTCATTTGTTATTAATTAATGAAAAATTGTGTATCTAATCTTCCTGTAAAAATCAGGGTTGTTAAGGAGTGATTCCTGAACATTTAGTGTCCTGTAAACCAAAATACATACCTTTAATTAAGAATGATATTCTTATACAAGAAAGTGGCAGGGCTGAAGCAGTTTCTCAGTGGTTGGAGCACTTGCCTAGCATGTGCGAGGTCCTGGGTTTGAACACCAGCACCACATATACAACTAAGTGTCAGGGAAACACAGCCCAGATGAAAAACTAAATACAAATTTATTCTTTCTTTCTCTCTCGCTCTCCTTTCCATCTCTCTCTTACAAAAAATAAGAAAGTAGTAACACAGACATCAGAAAAGAAATATTCAAAAGTACTCCTTGAAGTCACTTACATTGTTACAATAAGCACTAAGGCTTTGATCCAGTTTTACGACAAAATTCCGACTTTTAGTATGGTATTTTAGTTAGCTTTATATGGTTGTAACTGAAAGACCTGACAAGAACAATCTAGAGGAGGAAAAGTTTATTTGGGGCTCAAAGTTTCAAAGGTTCAGTCCATAGTCAGTCAACTCCATATCCCTGGGCCCAAGAAAGATAAGGCCTTTTCTATTTTATTTTATTTCTCAATATATTTATCATAAAAATTTTAGAAACTAAAGAAGAGAAAAACATTTGCATTCTGACTACATAGGGACTACACACTTAGAACACTTTCTTGAAAAATGCATAATGTAAATTTTACCACCTTAACCATCTCTTTCCCCTTGAAAATGCTTTTCAACCTGTGGCTTTCTGCATCTTTAGAACTCCTCATCATGTGCAACTAAAACTCTAACTTGCTATTATTCCTTCTCCCTAGCCACTGGCAATCTCCGTTCTACTTTGGTCTCCGCGGATTTGATTAGTCTCAGAGTCTCGCGTAAATGGTATCCTACAACATTTGTCCTTTTGTGACTGGTTTAGTTCTCTTAGCATGCTGTCTTCAAGGTTCATCCATGGCATACACATATCAAAATCCTTTCCTTTTCAAAGTCACCTGTAGATACCACATTTGTTTATCCATTCAACCACTGATGGGCACCTAGCTTCCTTCCAGCATTTGGCTATTTTTAATAATACTGCATTAATCCCGGTGTATTGGTCCCTTCTTTTATTTCTTTTGACTACCTATCCAGAAGAAGACCTACTGGATTATATGATTTAATTCTATTTTTAAAGTTTTGAAGAATTGAATTCCCTTATTTTTCTTGTGCATTGTCTAACCAACTATGTAATCCACCTAGTAGATTTCTCATTCCAACATTCTGTTTTGCAAGTTTGAAATTTTCCATACTTTTTGTAATTTACATCTTAATATTAAGAATCATTCTTCCTTCATGGTTTCATATTGACTTTTGGATTCATTAGCAGATTTTACTTGCTCTTTTTATGTCTTTGTTTATTAATTCTGTTTTCTAATTCTAAAATTTTCATGCTTTTTAGAATTTTCAGTCTAATATTTAGATTTATTTTTCCTTGACTGTTTTTATATTCCCTTTTGAATACTTCAGCATATTTTAATTGCTGTTTTATGTCCTTGTTTTCTAATTCTATTGTTTAATTTCTGAGTCTGTTTGTATTTGCTGATTTTTCTCTTTATTGGGGTCACAGTTAGTAGCTTCATTGTAGTTATAATTATTTTAATTTTGAAGTCCGTTGATGTGGTTATGTTCTTGTTTATCATGCCTGGGTCTTGTTAAACTTCTCACATCTGTTAAATTATATTTTTTAACACTTTTGGGCAAAATTTATCAATTATATATGATGGGCATATAGACAGCAAGTTATTGAGAGCATGGGATTTGTTCCCTCCTTTTTGAAATACATTCTGGAGAGGAGTTAAATTACATGGAGATCAGTTTGATTAAGGCTTGTTGTGAGTCTTTGCTGTGGAACACCTAGATGTGGCCTTCTTTGAATGGGTGAACTTCCCAATAAATCTGCCGAATGTCCATGCTGTTCAACATGGTCTTTCACCCTAGCTGGTAAGAAACAAAAAGTTTCATAGCTGTGTCCAAGCCTAGTCACTACACCTTATATTCCCAAGTAGTTATTCTTTCCCCAGGTTCTTGGGCAAAGAATGCACGTGAACTTGTTCTTCATGCAAATACCCAACAGGGATTCTTTGCAGATTTAGAAGCAGCAACAGTAGCTCTGACTCCATCCCTTCAATACAGGAAGACTACTGTCCTCTGATTGGGCTTCTCTTTCCTGAACTGTAGTGAGAACATGCCCCCAGGAAGAAAACTAGGGCGGTCAATGGTGATCACCATCTCTCTTCTCTCACAGGTCACAGAACTGTACTACATGATCCAACATCTGAAAATGGTAATTCCACATGTTTTGCCTGGTTTTTAAGGTTGTTTACGATGGGAGAATTCCATGAGTGCAGCTACTCCATCATGGGCAAAAACCCAATTCTCTCCTTTCTGTTTCAGTTTCTGTTGTGAACTTAAAATTCTACCCTCATCTTAAACGTTCCCAAGAGTGCTATCTTCGACCTTCTCATTGACTCACTTTCTGGGATAACCTCCAATGTTCCTTATGGCTTCACTGGCCATTAATATGCCACGGAGCCCTTAAATCTATATGGTCTGCCAGGCTTCTCTTTATGATGATCCCAAACATGATATTCAATCACTTGTTGAATCTCAAAGCTGACCTCTTAGAAGACCTAGGACATCCCCAAGTAAATGTTCAAAGCTGAACTCACCATCCCTCTCCATAAATGGCTGTTCTTCCTGTGTTTCCTATTGCAGTGATCAGAGACCATCCATTAGGCCAGAAGTTCAGAAAGTTGAGGTCCCCTCAAGCTTCTGGTTTCTCTCTAATTCCTTATATCCAACAAGCTACCAAGGTTTATAGATTCTACTTCCTAAATAGTTCTTAGAATAACTCTATCCTCTCTGTCCTCACTACACTATGTTAGCCGAGATTCTTCCAATTTTTCTTATATACCACTGAAAGTTCTCCTGAGGTCTAACTTGTACAGAGCACACACTTTATGTCAGTCACTAAGCATTTTATATATATGAATCCTTCCAATCCTCATAACAACTCTCCAGCATAAGTAATACTATGATTAAAGAAGAAAGGACCAGGGGACTTCTCTAAGGGTTTCATAACTGTTACTTGGAAGAACCAGGATTTAAATATAGTATATCCCCAGAGTCTGTGGTCTCAGCCTCAGAGGCAGATTGCTTCTCACACAATCTTGACTTCTCTCCAGTTCATTCTACAGCTAGTTTTTCTGAAGTGTGAATTCGACAGTTCTTCTCTCATTAAAATCTTTCAATATTTTCTCACCTTTATGGTAAAATCTACAAGTTAAATTTTCCTGTGTACGCTACCTATCCACAGGAACAAGAGGATCTCTTCTTTCCATGCATTTTTCTTCACCAGGTTTAATCTTTTTTCATCATCGAGTTACAGTCGATGTTTCCTTTTTGGTTAATATTTCCCCAGAGCTTCTCCCTTACCCACGTCTGGGTTTCAAGACAGCACATTGTGCTCCTGTAACTCTGTAGGCTTCTTCTTATCCTATTTAATCTCACTACCTAAATCCTGAGCTCTCTAAGGACAGAGACAAAGTCTTTTTAACCCATGTTTTGTTCCCAAAGCTAACAGAACATCTTGAACATTTTAAGTACCCATTAAATATTGAAATCAATGACTGAAATAATATAAAATAAGTAAGTTAAAAAGCCAGCTCCATCCATTCCTTCTCTCTCTCTCTCTCTCTCTCTCTCATACCTGGATTGAACCCAGGAACACTTAGCCACTGAGCTACATCTCCAGCCTAATATATACATATATATATATATATATATATATATATATATATATATATATATATAAAATTTTGAGAAGGGGTCTTGCTAAGTTGTTTAGTGCCTCATTAAGTTGCTGAGGCTGACTTTGAACTCTATCCTCCTGCCTCACCACAGAGCTGCTGGGATAACAGGCGAGTGCTACCATGCCCAGCTCAGTTGTATCTATTCTAACTCAAACTTTTGTAAACATATAATGTTATTGCTAAGAGCTAGAATCAGTGAACATAGATTACTTTTAATGCAAAGGGTAAATGATCTACCATAGAATAGCCACTAAATTTTAAAACACCTGCATCCTAACCCCCAGTGAATTTGAACAGCATCACAGAGTTAAATTTTAATTTAACAAGGTTGTAATGACAGAAAACCTAAAAGAATCACTTAGCTTTTCTAGTAGTAAATCTTTAAAAATCAAGGGAGAGGAGATGACAGAAGTGGTTTACAGAGACCACATATTGATTTCTATTTGTTGATAGTGGGGTTTGGGAAGTAGCCACGTGTATATTTCCACTAAAGTGTACGTTATCTGTCTTCATGTGCAAAAGAAAAGAGGAAGGGAAGGAAGGAAGGAAGGATGGACCCCAGTAAGCAATCTAAGACATGGCCTAACACCCAGCCTTAAATACAATGTGCGGCGGTGCAGTTTGGTCTCATAGCTTCTCTTTTCTCTGGACACCCACTCACTGCCTCCTGCCATCTCATCTCTTTGACTCCAGACTGCAGTGTTTCCTTGTGCTCTCTCCACATCCACAGGTCTTGAATGGTTGAGAGGCTGGTCTGCCTGAAGATCTAGTAAGCCCAAGGATTTTGAAAATGCTATGTCTTCCTTAGTAAGCAAAATAAGATTCAAGAATGTAAATTCCCCTGAGCATAAGAACCTAAAAGACAAAGTTAGCCAGTAGGAGATTTTAAAATAGAAAAAAATGCTTCAGCTCACCTCTCCTGCATGCTTCTATTCCTTTCCCACACCTCTTTTGTTCCTTTAAGGAGCATGGGAGAATGAATAATTCTGCGCGGTGCTTTCTCCTCTGTCTCTACTAACCAAGCACAAAGAAGAATGCTGGCGTCTTGTCTGAGGCTGCCTTTTACACACTGACTTTTGCTCTTTTCCATCTTTTGTGGATACGGTGAAGCATACAGCAGGTAATAGTCACTGGAAAGGCTTCAAATAAACAACATTGTAAATAAAGCTTGGGCCAGCTGCACACTAACCCAGAGAGCTCTCAGTTCAGTGGCATCTGAGCCTGCATCAGTATTTCTTGAATACCTCCTAGTGAAAGTCAAGTGAGAGGTGCCAGAGCACATAGCCATGTCCCCACCCAAGCTTCAGTGGGACCAATTTTCTTCTTCTTTTTCTTTTTTTAAAGAGAAGGGTGGCGAGAAAAAGGAGAGAGAGAGAGAGAGATTTTATTTAGTTTTCCACATGACTTTCATTGCTCCAACCCTTCATTGTGTACATGGTCCTGGGGTTTGAACCCATGTTCTTGTGCATGCCAGGCAAGACACTGTAACCACTGAGCCACTGCTCTAGGCCTGGAGCCAATTTTCTTGATAGGTCATAGCCTCTTGCTGTGTTCATGGGTCTTATCTTTCTGTCTCTTTGTCTCTTTCTCTCTAGTACGTACACACACACACATGCACACGTGAACATACATGCACCAACACACATCATCTTCTCTTTTGCTACAATACAGACGGCTTCATATCAGGGCTCTCATTTGCCTTATTCTAAACTTCAGCACTATTTCCTCCTTTTCTAAACGTACTTGAAGATGGGTTTGGAAGAGAAGGATGCCTGAGATGATTACAGGTATGAAACTTTGGATAATTATCACAAAACTTGTGAAAAAGAGTAAAACAAAGACAGACTTGTTACTATGACTGCTCTTACAGTTCCATTAAGATGGCTTTTAAATTCTCAGACATCATCTCTGCCTTTAGAGTGAAAAGAGGTTATGACCTTCTTGGGTTTATAGAGAACCTCATGAATGAACACAAATGTGCAAAAATATATTTTTAATTTTATTTTTTTGACATTGGACAGACAGATATTCCACAGGACAGCTATGTCTCCTGAGATATTTTTAGGTTAATGATTATCTCAGAGAACAGGCTTACTAACTTTAATAAAGAGACAGTTGTAGCAGATTTTTTACATTCTTTATTTGTCCTCTAAGAGGAAGTTTCCTCAGTGGTGGTAGGAACCCAGTTCATGTGTTAGAAAATGGCTCATCTGCTCCAAAGAGAATTTGTCTTTACCTAGAGTCCTTTGATTAGTTTCTAGTGCATTTTATCCTTTATTTTCAGAATTATTATGAGCTTTTCAGAGCTGCTTTTGGTCAATATTTTAAACTAAATTCCAAATTTAATAATTCATTGGTAAATGTCACATTTTAAAGTGCATGTGCTCACCTGCCCCTCTAACAGGAGTTCTTGTTTAGAATTGGCAGAGTCTTATTAATGTATTTTTATATTCACACAGGTTGATAATTCTACTGGTAGATCTGTTACATTTTTTATGTAACCGTAGGAAAATTCCTTAAATTCCATTTGGTGCATTGTCTTTCCTACAGGGTTAGTCTGTTGGACTCCAGTGCCTAGGTCCTTGTATATACAACCCATCCAAAGCTTGTCAGATGTTAGGAAATGATATGTTTATGACACAGGCATTTTGTGATATGCCTGAAGTGTATAAAGCAGAAACACAATATGCTCTAAGTTGTTCTAAATATGTTGTTTTAAATCCTTAAGACAAAGTTTATCTAGACTCACCTTACTTCTACTTGAACCCATAATTATAGGATCCCAAGGGGATGGAGCTAACACTCCCAGCCCTCATTTTGGTCACAAGGTGTAATCTAATCCTCCCAAACGGTGAAATACTAAAAATCACACAAAGGCTGAAAAATGCCAAAACAAACATGCTTTTAACAGATTCAGGGAAAGCAGAAATAAATTTTTTTTCCCAGCTTTTTATCTACTCTATCCAATATCAGTTACAGTGGGTTTTTTCCCCTGTCCTGATCTTTAACCATCTGATGGAACCATCTTTGCTCAAAAGAGAATGCTGAAGTGGCAGCAGGGAGCCCAGGAGACTCACTGTACTTCCGTTGCTGTCCTCCCCAAGGAGGTCCAGGCTATGACTTCATCCATTCTCTTCCCATTTCCAAGTGTTTGCTAAAGACGTTTCTTAGACCACTCAGCCAGTTGAGTCTGTTGTTTTAACAACCACACCTCGCTTCCCCAGGGTTGGGTGCCTGGTGAGAAGACGAGAATGCCAGCATAATTTATTTTATTCCCTGGTTCATTTCCTGAGTCAAGCTGATGAATGAGTTAGGAACGATTTAGTGCCTAAGTAACCATGGGTATTTTTGCATGAGAATGTCATTCATGCAGGGAACAAACCTCAGACAGATGACCATTTTCCATGTGAGCAAGGACCACATAACTCTATTCTAGGTGTTAGCAAGGCATACTTTCCAAAGCATGTATTTGGAAATATATTTTGTAGGAAAATACATTTGAATAAAAACATTAGTATAATAATACATACATAATATATAATATTAAATATATGAATATATTTGTAATAATATATAATATTAAGAAAGTCCTGAATGAACCTTGGGTTCTGCATGTATTTCACTTATTCTGTTGGGAATGAACAGAATTTACTAGAATGTTGCTTTGCCTTTATTCCATGTCTCATGTCCTTAGACGCCACTTCATCCTCTTCCTCCCTCACCCAGCCTCTTCTCTATCTTCTTGTATAGCTGGTACTTTCTTAGCGAATGCAAATTCGTTTTTTAACACTAACATAATTTGGAAAGCAAATCTAACACCAAAAAATAGACACTTCACAAGCATGAATGATTTTTGAATGATTTTCCTTTTGAAATTTTCCCTATCCATGTTCTCCATTTATACAGAAAAAATGATCTTTGCTGTGTCTAAGTGTATGTGTGAATGCTGTGTATGGATGAGCATGGACCGCATTGTTAGGGAGTATGGTATGATTTAATACTAGAGTAATTGTTTAAACCTATTTGCTTAAAACTCTTTCACATTAAAGGGTATTACAGGGTCTGGTGTGGTTACTCAGCGTTTACAGTGCTTGTCTGGCATGCGTGAGTACACGAGTTCAAACTCCAATACCATATACACAGTGAGGTCTCAGAGCAATGAAAGCCATATCAAAATCTAAATAACCCAGAGAGTCAAGGGTTGAATGTCTTCAGTCATCAATGGAGGCTGGAGCTAGACCTTGGCCAATGTGAAAAGTGGTCAACTGTCATGTATTAAACCCAGCAAAGGTGTAGTAACACACAACCTAGGGCATTCATAGAGATGTATCAGGAACGAAGGAGGAGGGGTCAGTGGGGAGGGGTCAGGGTGGGAGAATAGGGTGGGCTCTAGAGGGAAAATCTAATTTTAAGAATATATACATATCATATTGCTTCATTGGATGCATTTTTGATTGTATAACTAAATTTCTTAATTAAAAATTGTTAAAGACCCCCCAAAAAACTAAATAAAATTGATTCTCTTTCTCTCTGTCACTGTCCCTCTCTCTCTCTCTAAAAAAAAAAAAAAGGTATTCCAAACAAATTGTTGGAATAATGATTTTAGAGTCAATGATTGGACAAATCAATTGGCTGAATGAATGAATTCTTTACCAGGGGATGAGAGATCATGTTGGTGTTTGCCATCTGGAATATGCCTACCTGAAAATCCTTTTTAAGTTAAAGCTAATATCCTGAGGAGAGCTCTATGAGACACAATTTGTGGACAATTTGATTTGCTCCTTCTGTTTGGAATATAAAGTGACCTAATCCTGTTTCCTTCTGTTAGCAGAAGAGAGGAGGATGACGAATTGAGACTATGTCAAACTTTCTTTGAACACAAGCAAAGATGTGTTTGAAGTGGGAAATTGAAGAATCCATATTTACACTAAGTGTGACAAACGTACAAATGTGATGCACTTATTTGAGCGGAAGTGATTGTGTCACTGGGAATTTAATTAGCCAAAAGAAATGCCTTAAGTCTTAGATTAGGGGGCAACAGCTGGTGCATTGACCAGTTCCACCTTGGGTTTGTGTTTCCTGTTTCTTGGATCAGCATATCATTCAGCCCTGAGCTGGGCAACTAAACTACATCAGAGCCTGCAGTTTCTAATCTCAGAATTCCAGGACAGTTACAGCACTTGCCTGGCATGCTCGAGGGCCCAGTTTCAAACCCTAGAACCACACACACAAGGAATTATCAGAGCAACGAAAGCCACATGAAAAACTAAATGAAATTGATTCTCTCTTTCTCTCTCACCTCTCTCTCTCTCTCTCTCTCTCTCTCACTGTTCCTCTATCTAGAAAAAAAAATTCTAGAATACTAATGGTACATTCTTTGAAAATATGCTTTGATACTGTGATGGAGACATGATCCTGAGCTCGGTAGCTCCTGTGTGTTTTTTTTAGTCTTCCTGTCTGTGCTTCTGAAATATCAGCTGTACAAATCAACACACCATGTACTTGCCAAGTGGGAAGTTATCCAGTCAGAGGCTGGCATTCTTCTTTACATCGGAATACCCCATTCACACTCAGGTCCCCTCAAGTGGTCAGGCAGGCTTTGTTCTGGCAGGCAATCAGAAATACCAGTGTCCCTCTCTCTCTCTCTCTCTCTCTCTCACTCTTGGCTCTCTCAGAGCAACCACTCCCAG
Organism: Aplodontia rufa; assembly: GCA_004027875.1. Lineage (NCBI taxonomy): Eukaryota > Metazoa > Chordata > Mammalia > Rodentia > Aplodontiidae > Aplodontia > Aplodontia rufa. The sequence continues at coordinate 1,388 of PVKS010002702.1, read as the reverse complement.
GAAGGAAACAACCACACACTTTGCAAAAGATTAAGATGCTCATTTTACTACGTAAAACACGTGTCCATGCCACAATCCTCAGTGTAGCAGAAGCATATAATCAGGTTGATACTTCCATGTCTGTTCCATCATTTGAGCTTCCGATGTTCATTGATAAGAGGAGTGATGAGTGACATCCAGGCTCAAAATTTGTCATTGTACTTACAGAGGAAAGGATGTGTTTTATTTTACTGTTGCTTATTCTACTTTCCTCTCTTTCCAATTCTGGTAAGGAAATCAGCAATTGTTGTCTTAAGAGTTACGTGCCTGACATTTCAACTCCATTAATTTTTTATAAATATCTTATTTCGGAAGGCAGAGGTTGCTGGAAAACTCAGATCCAGTTCCATTTCAGCTAAGAACTTTGATAGCCTTGATAGCCTTGATATGGGTAGGATCACTTTTGGGACTGAAACTAAATTTCCTTCTTCGTTCTTTTGGGAAAAGTACTTATGTAAGGGCATTAATACTAAGTCACCACTGGTGGGGAGACTAAAATACGTGGTTAAATACCTAGAAGTGTGGTTCAGGTCAGCCTTTGCCAGCATTGTACATGAGAAGGAGTTGGGTGTAGTTTGTATAGTTGACTGAAAATAAGATCAAGGATTCTTTTTTTTTTTAATTCTTTTAGTACTGGGATTGAACCCAAACTACTTAACCCTATCTCCAGTCCTTTTTAATTGTTATTTTGAGACAGGGTAAAGATTCTTAAAATCTAACCCAGCATAATTTACCCATAGCCTTGTCTCAATAACAAAATGATGAATGATTTCTGTTGCTATTTTTGTCACATTGAATATTACTGATAAGTAATGTGCATTATGGAGCTTGGTTTGGATCAGAACAATGGAAAATTTCCCATCTTGTTTATAATGATTAACCTTTGCAACTCCAGGGGGAAGAAGGGTGATGAACCCACGCACGGTGTACACACATATACAATACAGAAGATGATATAAAGATGTTATTCAAGTGGATTGCCCTGTTTTCTCACATTTGATCAATATGCTTGGGATTAAACATCCAAAGTACTAAAGCAGGATCAGAACCCAGTGCTAGTTTTGTAAATAAGATAGAGTCACTGACCTCCGTGGATGAGTGACAGAGAGCAAATGACAGACAAAAGCTCAGCTTCAGGAAACAGATCCCTACTGTCCAACTTGACTCAACCCAGTGACGGACAGACTGGTAGTATTAGAAAGGCTGATTAAAATTTAGGCAGTTTGGACTTTTACAAGAAAATAAGCAGAGACCAAGTAAAGTTCTAGAATTGACTAAGAATAAATTTTTTTCTCATTTGAACAAAAATAAGACAAACCTCTTAAGTAAGCATGTTTTGCATTGTCGGG